>CAUJNA010001046.1:669342-766842 GCA_963377175.1 Effrenium voratum
AACACGCGTTCATTCAGTCATGCAGATACTTGATGTGCCAAAGCGAAGCCCTGGTCAGTCTGTCGCATTCAGAAGCTCGAATGACGATTTAATTGCATGTTTTAACGGCTCAGCTTGGTGCTTGGAATGTCTTCACGGCTGAGTGGGAACATCATCGACCCGTGATTTCCTCACACTGGTAGGTGTTCTTTTGCTCACCATCATATATAGATGGCGCGGAAGTCTGATCGACCCAAGGAAGTACATCCGGAAGCACGCGACGAAAGCGCAGGAACTACGTGATCGATTGGAGAGAAGGAAGGCCTGACTTGTGCTTCGACTCCGGTAAAATGGTCATGGGTCCTTTTTAAGTGACCTGCAAATGATTTCACAGGTCCGATCCCAAAGGGAGATTCCTACAACGGCCCGGAAGTTACGGTTTCAAGTTAACCTTGCTTGAATCCGAGTCTAGCCCCGAGTTTAGCAGCAAACAACCTGCCGAGCAACGCGTCGCCGGTCAGGGCTCAAGCAAAAAAGGCCGGGGCCCCAGAAGCGCGCGCGCCTCGAGGGTGGCGAGGCAGACAAAGCAAAGATATGGCGAGGCGTCGAAGGGGGCCACCTCGGGAGGCTTTGAAGCTAACACCAGAAGACTGGGCTGTTCAAAGGTAATTTCTGCAAGATCCATCCGTACCTTGGGTTACGCAAGGAACTGGTCCCCTTTCTTTGCAGTGGCTTCCCTATAGGGATTATGGATTAGGGTTGGCCAAGCCTCCATTTTGAAGAGCCCAGCACGAAAGCCTGGAAGCATCCCTTGTTGGACACATACCATACCCGGGGGTTGGGGGGGGGGTCCTGCTACAGCCAGGGTCCAAACACACTTTCCCTGCTTGATGCATCCCACAGAAATGCACCCCATGGCACATTAGCTGAGGCGAAGAGCTGTAGGGCCGCAAGTGCCCGCCCGGACCGATGTTGAGCCAGCGCGAGAGGTTAGAAAGGATCGCATGCGAAGGAACCGCTTTTCTCCCCCCCCCCCCCCCAACCCCGGCCGTTTTTCTGCCGGGGTTCTTATAGAGAGGCGGGTGAAGAAAGAATTTGGTTTAAAAATTAGCCAATAGCCAGCCAGGGGATTTTCAGGTACCCAAGTAGGCCATATTCATTTAGGAACCTGACAAATTGGTGGACTTCGACTAATCGGCTGCTGTCATAAGCCTCCAGAAAGCCTAAGGGGAGCCACGGAAAAGGTCTGAAAAGGGGGGTGATAGGCCATCCTTCTAGCCCCCCTTCAAGGCCCCGAGAAAGTGCCCATGGCAGGCTGGGAATGTCGAGGAGAAGCTGCGCTGGACGCCCGGAATTTCAAGGGACCGCGAGGGCACAACTTCAGTCCCAGATGTTTAGTGGCACCCTCAAATTTTGCTTGTTGGCAGCTTCCCCTCCACATAATTTGTCAACTCTAAGGGTTGGTTCCCCATTCTTCCGTCACACGCGTTCCAGGCGGTTTCGGCTCATTTTGTTGATTTTTATGCAGCGAGCACCGAGCCATGCAAGAAGTTGTCCTGCGGGCTAGGGGTAGGGGCAGTAGACCAGACAACCCTTCCCAGAGTCATGCCGCTGCAGGCCATCGTTCTTCCCGGCAGCGTTCTTTTCTTAAGGACATCGTTGTTTCCCTGCAACCATCGTTTTGGGGGATAATTGGGTTAGCTCTTCAGAATGGGGAGGTGTGGCTTAGATCAACCCAAAAACTTGCACACTCAACAAAGAGACGCCAACACATACCAACACACACGCGCATACACAATACACAATGACATACTGATACACCAACACGCACAAACACAAACACAAACACAAACACACACACACACACAAACACAAACACAAACGCAACACACCCACCCACCCACCCACCCACCCACCCACCCACCCGCCCGCCCGCCCGACAGGCCCGCCCACCCACCCGCCCGCCCGCCCGCCCACACACACACACTTACAGAGATAGAGAGAGAGAGAGAGAGAGAGGCGCTCACGCCTTGAAACAGACACGCGCACATAGAGAGGCTCGTACACCAGACGCGCACACACAACTACAAAAACACAGCTACGCATACAGACGCAGCATTTCTCCCTACGCACGCGGTTTTTACAAAGACACGCAGACACGCTGAATACTTGGTACTGCAAGTTTCGGCCTTGTGCGTTCTTTGGTCTTGAGCTTGAACCCGTCAAGAGCAAACAACGGTCGCTTGGCCGACAAGGGGCGTTGTCAAGCAGAACCATGATCCAGCAGCCTGTTGGTAATTTGCGGCAAATGTAAGAGAGTGTTCCCTTGCAATGTGTGTGTGTGTGTGTTTTCTGAGAAACCTCTTTTTTGAGGGGCCCTTCAGGCCTCCAGAAGTGGCGATCATTTCAATGGAACCCACCATTGATCAACGCGCGAAATCCGTCTTTAAACCAACCCCTTTCCGGTGCCAAACACATACCATCCTTCTAAAACTTGGTTCAACCCAAAATCGAGTCAAAAGCCTCCGGGTTTCGAGTCAAAAGAAGTGGGGGTTCAACCCCTCCAGCTTTCAACCAACCCACTCCAAATCCTGTTTTGCAGGGGGGGCAGGTTTCGAGTCAAAAGACCCTCCGGCGCCATGGCGATGGACGCGGTGCGGCGAGAGGCCAAAGCCGCCTGGGCCGCGGTGCTGCGCCAGGCGCCGGGAAGGGCGGCGCGCCTTTTTTTCAGCAACTGGTGAATTTCCGGCAGGTTCCCCTTAAACCAGAACAACCCGAGGATCCGAAGAAAAAGAAAACCTCAGGATGTTCGCTTGGTTCCCCCTTAAAGCCAAAACAGCCTGTGGATGTTCGGTTGGTTTCCCTTTAGAACCACAAAAGCCCGTTAAGCGACACCTCCAAGTAGAGGGACCCGAATGGATTCTGTTCTGTTTTTCTCTGCAACCATGCAACCAACATGAACAGGGTACCCTCAAAAATCAAACATGAGGAGAGCCCTATGTTTTCTTTTGGTTTTCATCCACCTTTTGAGAAGCCCTCCCCCCAGCCCCCCAAAGAAAAGAACAAGAAAAAGGAAGTCAACGATTGGGATCAATCAACCCAGGAAGTGGATTGCAGTCAACAGCGAAGCTTGTCCATTGTTACCATCTTGCCCTTGAGTAAAGTGGTGAACAAAGAGCAATTGTAAGCTGTAGGATACCTAGGTTTGGGTTTGAACGACTCCTTTCGCCAGAAGCGAGTCGAAGCAGGTGTTTTCAGTCGACCCTTTGGGGAGAATGGAAATGACCACCACAAGCGCAGCAAAGCGCTGGATTTACTTGCCACAGGAGCGGGTGCTTGCCCCCAAAGTGAGACTCCTTGTATTGAGCAACCTTTGGATCCGCTTCTGCCTGCGGCTGAAGCATGCAGAGGAAATGGTTGAAACCGTGGGGTGGGGGGACGCAGAGGTTACTCATGGTTAATGATGAAGTCCCATTTCCGAGGGGTACTTCTGCAAAAGGGCAAGGTTGTTAAAGAGATACCAAAAGGACAACCACCTATTTAGTTGGTTCCTTTCGAAAACACCCTCACACAGATCTGCCCACATTTGGTCACGCGGCTGGCTTCAAAGCTGCCTTGAAACGGGAGACCAAGCTTACAGGCGGAACCTTGCCTGTTCCATGCTTGGTCTTGGTGGCCCAGACGCCATGTGCTGAAACCTGATGCACCTGTTGACATCTTGATGTGCAAGCTTGGATCCCACACGCAGTAGAAAGAGAGAGAGAGAGAGAGAGATGTGAGAGAGAGAGAGAGAGCGGGGGGTGGGAACATTTGGATCCAAAATGAATCAATTGAAACAGCTATTCGCGGAACAGGCACCATGATCTAGCTGAAACAATATGACGAGAGCCGCCCGGCTGTGCCCCCTCCGATTTGTTGTTCAACTTGCATGGGCGGAATTGCAGGTTCAAACGGACATTTTTGGCAGAGGAACATTTGGAGGTGCGAGCGCATGGCAACCAGAGCTGCCTGGTCTTAATGCTGTGTATGGACGAAATCATGCACCACCTAGGAATCCTTGGAATGATGACCCCCTGTAAATACCAACGAACCATGGTTTCCCAGGGTTTCAAAGTGGTGAACGGATTCCGTCCATCCACAGTATCATGGTGGTCCATGAAATGTGGCTGGCACCATTTTGCAGGTTAGCAGAGCACATACAAAATTTGCTTCGTCGGTTTCTAGAGGTTGAAGCAATGCCATTCAACAATTTCCGGGCTGCCCAGTGATAGTTCCCCGCTTTCTTGGCATGCATATTTCTTGGTTTCTTGGTATATCTTGGTAGCCTTTTTCCCCCCCAGCGTCTTGCCCAAGTTGGCTGTTTCTTGGGTTTTTTGGTCTCATGTTTTCCGCCTGTTGGCTGATTCCCACCTTTCTTGGTGCATCTTTTTGGGCACCAGGGGCTGATCTTTGGTTGCATCCCGTCATGGTTTGTTGTTGGGAACCATTTTACATTTTTGAAATCCCCACTTAGCAGTTTTTGTTGTTGTCGGGAACCATATTAGCAGTTAAGTGGTTATTGTGGTTGGGTGGTTGAAGTCCGACCACTTAACTGCTATACTTCGATTTGGCCGCTCCCCTGCCAACGTCAACCCAGACATCTCGGCATGTCGTATCGGTTTGGTCAGGTGTTGTCCCAGCTCTCGGGGCCGGGCCCGGGGCTTCTCATCGCGGAGCTGTCGGCGCCCTGGGACCTCCGCTCGTGTCTCCAGGTGCTGCCGCCGAAGCGCCGGAAGTGCCCCTCCAGCCGCAGACGGGACCAGTCCGCGGGAGGGTTGTGGGATTTTCCCCTTTTTTTCCAACCACCACTGTAGGATTTTTGTTTCGGGGTTTATGGGTCGGTAGTGGTTGGATGATGGGAGGGTAGTGATCATACTATGGATTCTTTGGGGAAGCTCCCCATTCCCGGGGGTTGGTCTTTGGGAAGCCTTTCTTTTTACCTATCACAGGACGGAGGATGGGCCCTCGGAGCTGGCGGTGGTTCTTTTGAGGTCCCTTTAAAACATCAGCAAAACAAAGAAGTCTCCTCAAAAGAAGACACCCATGGCATCTTTCCTTCTAAAGCTCCCAATAGAACACCAGACAAAGAGGAAGAAGTGCCCTCAAAAGAAGACACACGTATGGGTTTGCTGTGCTTTAGCGCCCCAAAGGCCCGCTAAAAAAGGGGGATGTGTTTTGTTAAAGCCGTATGATGAAAGTGGTTCGACAAAGTTGCCCAGAGACATGGAAAGATTTGGGGACCAGAACAAGTGAGTGGCTACCTATGATTTCTGTCTATAAATGTATGATCATACTGCTGGGCTGGAGGCGAAAGCGGAATCATGTTGATTTGTGAGGGTGACAACTCCAGCTCCAGTTTGCACCTCGCAAAATGAAGCGAATACGAGTGAGTACAGAGAAGGACCAAGAAGGAGGTGGAATCCACAAAGCTGGACCCAACCTTTTTTTTGGGGAATACTCCTGACGTCACTGTTTGCCACTTGATCCATTCGCTGATTGCTTGGAGCGCAAGTGATGGCCGGTTCGCTTTTGTCGCCGTTACTGGTCGCAGCTCAGGCGTTGTTGCGTCGTTGCTGGCCAAGACGCCTGGTTGCAACTTGCTCAAAGCTCCGTTTTGCAAGCATTTGGACGAATAGCTATGTGTTTGGAACTGGTGCACGCAAAAGTTGTGGTTATTTGAAACAGGCTGCTCGGCGTGTGCATTCGAAGCCGAAGCATTCGAAGCAAGCCGTCCGAAGAAAGGACCGAAAATGAAGAGGAGGACCATCCCAAACGCGCAGTGCGCAGGGAGGTTGTGGACCTCTTGCTAGAATCGGGGAAGGAAGCTGCTGTACACGCAGAGGCTGGGTATGAATCGAACAGTTGCGCACGGAAATGTGTCAACATGACCGGCCTCCGAAAGTATTGCGATTAGAGGCGTTCGGGCCCCCGTAGCCCCCTAGCCGGCGGAAATGTGCTCGTGCACTCTTCTACTGGGCTAATTTACAAAAATGACAGCCGCTTTCAGTATTTCCCCTTTGATTTCCAAACAAGCCACATGAACTGGTCATGTTTTGCAAAAATCAAACTATTAAAGGTATGAAGATTGAAGGAACCCCTTCTAAGGTTATAAGTTATAGGCTCCTTGCCTGGGGTTAATGGCGCCTTCGGTTCTCCACCCTTTCTGACAAGTGGCTTCTGGCAGCCGGCATGATGTTTGATAGCTTCTCTTTCGTTGCCAAGGACTGTAAATCAGAATGTCATATTCTCAGGAACATTGGTTTGCGCACTGCAGCCCGTTGTGAACCACCTTCCCTCGAAAGACTCTCGCAGCCTCTCAAAAGTTACGAAGCAGTGGTTTGGCTGGCGTTGCCGACGATTTGGAGGACCCCTATTCCAGACCTTTGACAGGCCAAGAAGAACTCTTTTGTCCTTTTCAAGGGCTACCTGAGCGCGGATTTGACCCCTCAGGCCCTTGCCTCCGTGCTTCTGCTGGAAGACCCGCCCCTGTGCTCCAAAGCCATCCGTGTGCTGAAAACGCTGGGCTCAGAGGGGGCGAAGCACGTGGCGCCACTTCTCGGTACCTGGCTCAGTCGGGGGGAAATAGGGGATTGGGCAGACAAGTTCAAATTCGGTTTGGTTTGCCCCGTTGAAGTCGGGCACTGTGAAAGAGACTGTTCTTGGGGCTCGTCTGGCCTTCGAGTTTCTTGGCGCATCTCGAAAGCATTGGGTCCAAAAGCACGGCCATCCAAGAGAAAGTTGCCACAGCGCCATGCTGCGCAGGAATTCACTGGATTTTTCTTGACCAAACTATCAAGTAAACGTGGGGGGCGTGTCTTTTGCGGTCTGGGCCCCGGACATTTCTGCAGCCGGCTCTTCCGCCAACCCTGGCAACGCTCCGAAGCCCTTGCCACCCACGTTTGGCTGTCGCAGGCGACGAAGACGCGCGCTTTGATGCCGTGGATGTGTTGCAGAGCTTGGGGCAAGTGGCTGAGCCATTTGTGGAGCCGCTTCTGCAACACGCCTGCGAGGACGTGGGTGAAGAGCTGGGTTTCTAACTTAGTTTTTTGCAAAACTTGGTCAAGTCGAGGCGGGCTGCGCCTTGTGGCGTAGCAGGGTTGCTCAAAGGATAGATGTTGGCCATGATGAATGTCTCATTTAAGTACTGTCCGGGTGGCTTGGGGGGTGACCCTGTTGTGAGGATGACCCCATTAATCACCATTGCGGGGAGTCCCCATTTTGACATGCCCCTATCCTTTGAAATACCCGCGGTTTCTCAAGCCACTTCTGAGTGAAGGATGTCCGTGTGGTGGCAGATCGGCTGCTAGCTCGACTGCACGCTGGGAGGCAGGGTGCGCTTGCTCGGGTTCAGCCAAACTGGACTCAGACTCCCCTGACTCCTTGCAAGACTTTGACACGTTCAAACAGTTTTCTTTCTTTTCTTTTTTTTTTTTTTACGTGTCAAAGAATCATACGGACAACCGCCAAATCCCAATGTTTCAAGAACCCACACCCCCACGGGGCCCTTCTGTTTGAAACACCGGGGGTTAGCCATGTGCAAATCCCCTGTTGAAACAAGTGGTTGGGGTGGTTCAACCTTGAGGTGTTCAATGGGAAGGCCCAAGCCATCGCTGGCTCGACAGGAGTGCATGGGGTTGCTTGAGCTCAATCTGCAACCCTGCCAGAGCGTAGTGGTCTCCCTCACTCCAGTCGCGCCCCAGAAATTTGCGGATGGGGGCTAGAAATCTTTCAGGTTGAATCCAGCTGGTTGCTGCACTTGCGGTTCTGGAATGAAAAAGCGCATGGAGGAGACTGCCGGATCGTCGCTGCCGCAAAAGCGCAAGATGGTCGCAGAGGATGATGTGGAGCAGCCTGTGTGCAGAGTGGGGGGGGGGGGGTTTTCGCATCAAGGATTTCAGGTCAGAGATTTTGGTACCAGCTGGACGTGTCAGGCATTGGGCAGCTGAGGTATATCGACGACTTGTTGAAGGCGGCGGCAGACTGCGTGAAGCGCTCGAAGCCCTTACTGGAAAAGATGCCCAAGTTGCCAGACCCCCCGGCAGAGCGGCCGCCCGATCCGTTGCCGGAGCCGCCCAGACCCGATCCAAAGGCTGGTGCACCTGCTGCAAGCCATGTCGCGCCGTGCCCGACGCTGGGCTCAGTTCCTTTACAAGCCACAATTTTTTCAAATGGCTTTCACCCTGGTAGGGTTCAGGATCTTTCAGGGCCCCCTGTCTTGCGAGTTGCCTTGGACTTTTCGAAACCTGTCAAACCGGAGCACGGGTTACGCCAAGGCCGGCCCTTGCGCCGGTCCCGGCGAGTTGGTGGCCGATCTTCGCGCACCACGCCTGGATGCAACATGCAGCCCATCACGCGGCGCACGCACAGCTCGGGTTTGGGGCACCTGTGGCACTGCTGAACGCGCAGCTCGGATTTCCCCTGGGCTTTCCTTTCTTCACGCGCTAGGGGACGCTCGACAAAAGGGGGTTCCTTACAAAAAGCGCTTGGCCGTTTCGGACATGCCGCAGAGCTGGTTCAGGGGGGTGCCAGATTGGGTTTGCAGCCAATCTGGTGATACTAAGAGAACCCCTTTCAAAGCGTGACAAACCACAGCGCCTTTTCCGGAACCCTCCGCCGTCTCCCGGAGCTGGTGTGCATAGTGTACAGTTTGAGGCCGTGTCTCCGCGTCGAGAAGGCGCGAGACCGGCTTGAAAGGCGGATCTCCCGCGCAAAATCAGCATTTGAGGCTTTGAATTTGGTCCGCCGTCAGGGTAAACCGGGGTATAGGACACCTAAACCAAATCTCATAGAGTTATAGTACAAAGGTTTTGGTTTATATTTCTCTTTGCAGTTTGGGGATGGCTACTCCCATGCACATCTTGGACGGGACCCCCTGAAAACGACAAGAGGCGCGCCACAAAAATCCGCCGCGGCGCGCGCGCGCGAAAACGACGTCGCTGGGCTGCTGGGTCGAGGCAAGCTGATCCGCCTGGACGTGGCCCGGTGCTTCTCGGAGAGCCCCCGCCTGGCGTGCCGCGCCGCGCGCACGGCACTGCGGGAGCTGCTGGAGGTGCTGGTCCTAAGGCGGCCCCTGCGGACATGGACACTTGGAGTCGAGATTTGTTGCAGACTCAAACCCAGCAAAACAAGAACAGTAACATGGAGGAGGTTGCAAACTAGACCCCAAGTGTCTTCATTCGGGTGGAGGAGTAATGGGGGGGTTGAGGGGTCCACAAGCGTCCAGTCAAGGGAAGCCTGAGGGTCCCGCAGGCCCCCCTGAAACATGCGGAGGGTCTCTTGAACCCTCGGTGCCACTTCCATTCTGATGTCGACTCTGAAAGCGGTCACTGGATTTACCGCAAACAGTGGATCAACTTACTGCCAACATCGGAAAGCACAAATCCCCAGACTGCAATAGCCCTCGTCCACTTCCTGATTTGGGAGAACCCCTGAGTTTAAGTCAACACTCGCTGTGCGTTGTTGTTGAGGGTACCTTGTACCCTTTGCAGGTTGGCTCAAGGGGTTTCCATAGGGATTTGGCGGATTGCCCAGATGGCCATTGACTAAGAGTCAGAACATGGTCTGTGTCACAATATGGGGTTTGTGTGTTTTCATTTGTCGCCGGAACCTTATCTCACCTTTTTTAAAGCACCCTCAAACAACGAACACCCATAGCCAAAGAATCCCACAATTGATTCACAAGGCATGCTCCAAACCATCAGGTACATCAGGTACGCTATAGACTTCAATGTGAGTCTTGAGTCGACCTTCGTTCCCGGCCCCTTTCTGGTTCCATGTTTGATTCTGGGAGCAACATACCTTTGGAAGTTCAAATCAGAATTGTCAAGTCATCGAAATGAGCTTGAATTCTAAGCACCCTCAGAATGGAGGGCTTCCCTTGAACATGGAGCCCGTCTTCCCCCCCCCTCCCGTCCCATGTATGCATATTGACAATTTGGTCTTGGGAAGGCACATGCACATACAAAGTAAGATCTCAGGCCGTTTGCACCGACTCGCCTCTAGCTGGGCTCAGATCCCCAGACCTCCGTTTTGTAATGGAGCGGGTGTCCCTTTTAAAGCCAACACCATGTCCCAGCGGAGCTCTGGAAAGTCCGCTTGGTTTAAATTCAAACCCGAGCCAGGCATAGCGGAGAGCAACCCTACTGCTCCAGCCTTAATTACTGGAAGCCAGATGCTTGCCTGAAAGCGACGTTTGTTTGTGTGTGTGTGTGGGTGTATGTTTTTTTGGGACCCCTTTTCCCCAATGCTCATCACATGTGTCACGGACCTTTTGATTAACCCTCATTCTGGGGAACGGGTTTGCCTGAATCAAAGACCGCGGCCTTGACCAATGATGTGAGGCCAGGGATATCACGAGCTTGCAGCCGTGATGCTCTTGGTATGCTTGGGTCTCGGCTTCCCGAGCTGATCTACGCAAACGTTTGCAGGGATTTCCGGAATCAACGTCAATCCGTGGGAGGAGTGACCTTGAATTACCCTCCAACCAATTGATGATTAATGGCCCCCCCTGTCAGGTTGCATGTTAATTGGTATGAGGGTAGATGTCAAGGTGATTCCTTTGATTTCAGTGAGGTGGTCTTGAATGACGCATTTGGAGGTCATGTTGCAAGGTATGGACGGCACCTGGCCTGCGGATGAGGATCAAGAGCAGGACCCGCAAGATGTTGGGATTTGGGGGAACCCGACATGTCAGTTTTTTGGGGAAGGATCCAGTAGTGCCCTGACCCTCTTTCTTCCACAAACGCAGCATGTGTCGAAGACTCCAGGCAACCCGAGCTTTGTCAGGTGCCATGTTGGCGAGAGGGAGGGCAAGTAAACGGGAAATGAGAACGGGTTGGTCTGATTGCGTATCGGGACCTGGTTTGATAGGAGAAGATCCGGAGATCATCAACGCCTGTCTCAGATGGCAGTTGCCTCAGCTGTGGGGCCAAACATCGCTTAAGAAACTAGTACTCCGACAGAAACTATCAATCAGAGATCAACATAACTTAACACGATAAGCAGACAAGACAAAGGACAGGCAGGGAAAAGGAAAAGGAAAGGAAAAGGCAGAAAGCCTCCCGGGCTCCATCCCAAGTGTCAAATAAGTGTTTGTTTCTTGCTTCTTGCTTTGCCTTTTTGTTTGTGTTACCCACTTTAATTGCCGCTGAAGTCCCACTATCCTCGAGCTGCTTCCGCATAATTTGCCTTCTCGTGTTGAGTGTTTTGTTTGTCGCCGGTTTGGCATGCTTTTCTGGTCGGCGCTTCAGCGCTGTCTCTCAGTTGTGCGCCCCCTGCCCTAAAGAAGCAGGTATGTGTTGCAAGTTGTGTTGCGCGGGGGGGGTCGCGGCGCAGGACAACATGTATTCCAGATTTTGGTACTGGTTCCTGCCGAAGAGGCAAACTTGCATGTCCAAGCATTCCCACCTGTGTCTCAAATTCAAATTCGGGACCCCTTAGGGTGAGTATCCGAAATGTCTGGTTTCACAAAACCTCAACCTCCACAAGAGGCTTCCCTTTTTTGAGACCTGCACTGCACCTAAGACGACATCGGCGTCTACAAGGAGCTTGGAAGTGCGGAGGCAGTGGCGGCGGATGCCTTGGCAGCGAACCCAGCGGGAGCGACAGGTTTGCTCCAAACCGGAGATCAAAACACCATGGGTCGAACATAGGATTGGTGTCCCTGGCGCCGATTTCTGTTTTTTGTGGCTTCCCCAGGGTGTTTGGGGTAATCCTTTTGGGATTGCCTAGAATTTCCGTATGCGAACTGTATGTTTGGGGTGTTGTCAAATGTCCCGAACCCAAGCACTTAAGGGAAAGGGGGATTTTCGGGGATGGACTCTGAACGGAGGAACCCTTGCGTTTGCCCAAAGAAGACTCGGCAACTCTGCGCCTGTCTCGGATGCAGCCACAGGCTACGCATAACGACGGGAGGCAACTCTGGGCCCATGGGTCCGCGACTCTAAATTACTCTCTGGGACCCGATTCACGGATGGGTCAGTGTGGACTCGTTCGGATTGTGGTCAGGTCTTGGTTTGGATTGCTGTGATTTTGGCTTGTAATGGGATTGCGGCTTGGACGTAGCGTGTGGCCGGCGAGGGTATGTTCGGGGTACTGGACGCTTAAAAGAGAAAGACAGGCGGTGCAGATTGCACTCGTGGCATGAAGTGTTGCTTAAACCCCGGGGTTCAATCCACCCTTAAAACAACGGGGGTCAATATGCCAACCTTATTTGCCCAAAGATGTTCATCATCCAAATTGGGGGAGAGATTCTTTAGTTGGGAGTTGAACCCCAGGGTTAAAGCGGCGACCGGCGCCCTGGGCTGAGCAGTTTCCTTGAGGCTCTCCTGGAGTCCCTCCTCTACGCGCTACACTCAGGGCTTGAGGGTCGGATGCAGCGCTTGCGGCATGTTGCACACCAGCCCCCGGTTCCGGGCTTATGAACCTTGAGAATGCGGAAGGTTATTCTGATCTGCCGGGGCGGGGGCTTTTTGGTGAGGCTCAGGAAGAAGTAGCCCGGGTTGAGTCTCAGAATGCCTGCTGAGGTCCTTTCGCCTTCTTGAGGGGAAAAGGGTCGTTGGGAGTTTTTAGTTTTGCCTGTGCTCGCTTTTGCGCTGGCAGACCCAATTTGCCGAGCACCGAAATCTCGGACAAGGTATTCAACACTACTTGATTGCATCCTTCCAAATCAAACGTAGAACCTGCACAGGGGTCCCCTTAAAAGGAAAATGGATATCCAGGGACCCTGTGCAGGTTCTACTTGACTGTTCTTGGCAAGTTCTTTTTTCTGTTCATTTTAGTAGGGGTCTAAAAAGAAGGTCTTTTGCAAACGCACTTCAAGGGTTGTGAAGTCTATGACGGTTTTTGGGAGGGTCGATGATCTCCGCAGAAGCAAGCCGCTGGGCCGAAGACCTCGCGGGGTGTGGCAAGGACCACCGGCTCCGGGATATGTACGAGCCGAAGCCTGGAGGCCCGATATATCGTGTGGACCGGTTCTCGGTGTTCGGTCAACTGGGTCGAGCCTGGTGCCCAGCGGGGGTAGCTCTACAAAGCGGCCCCCCAAAAGGCGTAGGGCGTAGGGCTAGAGGTTGATATGGAATTTCAAATTGATGGGCAGGAAGAGCTGGCTCGGTTCATCTCGGTTCCGCAGGCAAGGAAGAACTGGCTGTTTCGACAGGTAGGGAGCAACCTGGTTGGACAGGCAGGGAATGAGGTTGAAGGATCCCAACAAGAACCCATCCCCCTTGGTTTCCTTTCAACGCTTCATTCCCGAGACCCACCAGCAAGATAAATGCGGTTTGAGGAAACTCCTTTGGGAATTGGGCCCCCAAAAAAGGGGGGTTCCATGGTAAGGAGCCGGTGGCTCCTCCGTTCTGTTTTGAGGGCTGGGTAGGTGTGGTGTTGGGCAAAGGCCTCGAGCCATCCAAATCAGCTGGAGTTTGGCCTTGCGTCCGTGTTACAAGCAGCCAGTTCTTCCGAGTGCCATCCGATTTGCACTTCTTGTGGCTGCAAAATGGCAAGCCCGGGCGTTCTTGTCCCTTAAAAGGAGTTTCCTCTAGGAAGAAAAGGTTTCCATGCATCGGTGTCCTTTTCAGGTGAGCCTGGTAAAAAAATAGATGGCACTGGCTTAGAGGGGTTTTGTTCCATTCACCAGGGAAACCCATCTATTTTTCCTTAGAAGCCGCCTATGGTTCCATGCACCCATTTGTTACACGGCTCGCTGACCTCCATTGCACAGGCGAGGCTGGGGAGGAGGAGGCCGTTCTAGCTGCTCGGCACTTTACAGACCCCGATTTGGGGTCTGCATCAAAACAAAATCAAAGAGCTTGGGTCACGCAGGTTTTAGTCTTTGGTTCCAGGTGCCAAGGCTGCCATTTTGGTACATGTGTTCATGGGAACCCAGTTTGGCTATCAGTCGTGTCCAGTGATTTTGGGTGGGCGGCCTGGGTGGGCGGCCTGGAAGATGCCTTCGGAGAACGGTTTGGTCAGCAAACAACGCCATGGGAGTGAGCCTCCAAAGCTTGGCTTTGAGCCCTCTTTGGATGCTCACTGTCCTTCGGAAGGAGGCTTGTGCACATCCACATGTGTTTGGGGGGGTGAATTGTTCTATCTAGTTGTTTTTTGGTTGGCTTTTGGGGAAGCTCCTGCACCTTGAACTTCAGCTCGAATTTCTGTCTCACCTAGAAGATGGTTTCATGATCGCATGCTTGCAGACGATTTGAAATTTGGCAGCATGGCAGGGACAATCTGAAACATATATGTGAGATTGAAGCCCCTCCTCCCCACAAGCCTTCACTTGGACGTATGAGGTCTTCAACTCTGCTAAAGAATGCCCAAAAAAACATGGGCAGGCACAGATTCTCAGATGCACCTTTTTATCGAGTCTCCATCGGCTCACCAAAAGCCGCCCATTTTGGCGATTTCGGCCGTCCCCGTGCGGCCGATCGATCTCTTCTGGGCCATGGCGTCCATCATCGCCGGCACGTGGTCCTTGATCTCCTCCTCCGCAGAGGTGGGGGTGCATGCCGTCCACTGAAAGGAAGGGAACCCATGTGCCAATGGTGAGGAAGCACAACCATGATGAGGGTGCCGCTTCACCCCCCCCCCCCCCCGCCTTGTTGTTACCCTTTGGTGGTTTGGATTGGGGTTTGGATTGGTGGTTTGGGGAGTTAACCCCGGATCAAACAATTTCCGGCACTGGACGGGTTTTATGCCATCCATGAAGGAAAAACAAACAACACTATGTATGCTGTATGCCCCATTCTAGATGGGTCGTATGCCATCCATCTCGCAGAAACCAAACCAACAACACCAACTTTGGACCAGAAGCACCATGCCATCCATTTTGCAGACAGAAAACCCACATGGCCATGGGTCAAAATCCCGTACCCTCAGTGAACATCCCAATCCACTAAAATAGACAAGGGTGGTGCACCTATCCCAAAATGGGATCCTATTGGTTTTGACCCAAATTCACATCTTTTCTTTGGACCAAAGGGGGCCATTCCACCTAGTGCTAGCCTCCCCATTCTTTCTAGGGATCCTCTCTGGAAACCCAGGGAAACGGATCCGGTTGTTGAAAAGACCCATGATTGAAAAGAATGGAAAAGGAACCAACCCCTAGAATAAGTGATCCTTTGTCCAATTCTGGAACTGGGGGACCATTCATGCCATTTCAGAAAGAAGACCATTCATTTCATGCCATTCATGCCATTCATTTCAAGAAAACCATTCATGCCATTTCCGACATTTTGTTTTTTTCGGACCAACTGGGACCATTCTCCCCGGCCAAGGTGATCTCCAAGGCCCGGGGCATGACGCTGGGCATCCACAAGCTGCTGCTGTCCCCGGACCGGGCGGAGCTCAGCGACGCGGACCGCAGGCGGCTGCTGGGCCTGCAGCGCCGGGTGCAGTGCATGGCGCCCCGGAGGGGAAAATCGAAGCACTCGCCGAGGAAAAGCCGGGAACTCCCCCCCCCAAAAAAAAAACAAAAAGCAGGGGAAACCCGGGAAAACCCGGGAAAATCAGGAAAGCTCGAAAAAAACCGGGAAAAACCCAAGGAAAACCAGGAAGCAACTAGGAAAAGATAGGACAAAAACGAGGAAAACCCGAGGAACACCGGAAACATGCCCATGGGAATTTGAGGCGATTGGTGCATCGTTTGGTTGGAAACGTGTCTAGAAACTGTTTTTTTGGAAAGGTTCCAGGTGGGCGTGTCTCAACTGGACCTCCAAAATGTATGTTTTGTTTAGCCCCGAAAAGTCGGAACACATCCATGGGGTTTAAGCCTTTGGTGGTGGAGTCGGAATTGAACCCCAGGTTCTTGCGAGAGATCTGCATTTTGGACCTGTGGCAGATGGAAGCAAGTTGTAGAGTCGCAACTTTTGGGAAATCCATTGACAGGGGTAGTGGAATCCAGCATGTTACAAGGGTTTGTAGCCCATGTCCCCTTTAGGTAGTGGTGGAAACCATCTTCAATTGGGTAGTCCACAAAGGGTGGGTGGGCTTGGTAGGTTCTTCTGGGGCAAATGGGCAACCAGCCCCTAGCCTCCAAACCACCAATGAGGGGAAGGTGATTCAAGCCTGTTTCCGCGAACCCTCGTTTCGGTGCTTGCAAAATCCTGTCCTTCGGCTTTTGTACATTTTCCCGGTTTAGACTTGTTGTGGAAAACGCCAATGCTGTGTGCCATTCCACGACGTGAGTCTCGGGAAGTCAGGGGAAGAGCTTCCAAATGCCCAACTCTCAAAATGAGGCTGGACCTCGGGCCATAAGCGGTGAATAAGTGGTTCACGAACAAGTAAAGTGCACAGGTTTCTGGGGTTGGGCTACAGGGAAGGGTTGGTCAAACAGGGTGCAATTTGGGACCAAGGGTTCTCTTTAGTGTCCCTTTCAAAGGCTACCTATAGGCTCTAACTGAAAGGCACCCCGTGAACAATCTTCACGAGAAAAGGGCTGGGTCTGCGACATATTGCAGAAGGCTCAATTTCCTCATGTTGAGACACCCACTCAAAAAATGGGTTTCTAGGCACATCTCATGTTGCGAGACCCCTCCTTCGCAGCGGAGAACCCAGGTGCAGCCATTGAACTTCCTGCTGCTCTGGTCCAAGCGCCGAGATCTGCGGGTGCAGCAGGCCGGCGTCCCAAAGCACCTTCCCATGCCCTTGTCAAGGTGCAAGGTCCCCGATGCTTCCCTTCACATGGGTCAAAATCCGGTGCTAAAATGGCTCTCCCCAGTGTAAAGGATGAACAAGGCGGCACCCAGTTGTGGTTGGGATTATCCCCTGCTGTGGATGGTTACGACATCCATTTCGCACCGTTCTGAAGCCCAACGGAATGATTAGATCCCCCCAACGCAAATACCAATTGAACCATGGTTTCTTAGCTGGTGCGAACCTATGTCGTCCATCAGTATACTTTCCCTTCAGCGGTTTAACATCACCCACCGTTGCCCATTTGAGATCGGTCCTTCACGATTTGGGGGCGTAGGGGAGGGGGCAGACCAGGCTGATGATTGAGGGAATTTTCATGGGTGTCAGTTGCCCCTGGACCCATTTCAACGGGGCAAATTTAACCCCTTGTTCTCTTCTGAACCCGTACGTTTTCCCAGGATCATCAAACATGGACCAACACAAGCAACATCTTGTTTCCGGTATCATTCGTGCCAAGTCTGAAGAAGCGTAGGTGGTGCTCAGTGCGCAAGAGCTGCTCTTCGACATCTACAGCTTCATCGAGTGCCTCTCCCCTGAAGATCCCATGGGTCAAGGTAGGTCCCGGCGCTCGAGCGTGAGCAACGCCACCAAGTCGGAGCAGCTGGAGTTCTTCCTCAGCAGCTCGGCGACCGGGTTGGATCTTGCAACCCAAAATGGGGAAGGGGAAGCCACAAACTGTTTTTGTCTTTTTCGTTGTGTTCCTTTTCAGTGAAGGCAGTTGCCACAATTCCAGCCCATCTCAGTTTTGTCATCCCCTTTTGTTCACCCTAGCGTATGAGTTGGACTGAACCATATACACAATCCATCCCACGGTTTCCTTGTTTCGGGAATCCCCCATTGGTTCTTCCCCACCCCCGGACTGGATCAGTCCCCACCGGGGCCAGGAGAGCTGGACTTCACCTGCATCTCGGTGAACATGGCGGAGCCTCGGATGAACGACCTCTCTCCACCCCCGTTTGCGCCCATGGGGTTTACGGTGTATCACTTTTTAAGTTAAGAAGAGATACATCAGAATGGGATGTAGGGTTCGGAACATGGAATGGGGCTCAGGGGTTTTTGGGTTCCCGACGTTGCCCCTTGGAGTTAATTCTTTTAATCGAAAGAATTGGCGCAAGACGAACAAGATGCTCACTCTCTCAACCTTTGGGTGTTCCAGCGGGCCTTTGGTCAAGGTTCTGAAATGACCATTTGAGATCCTGGCAAACTAGAAGGAAGCCAAGAGAAACCCATGGGTTCCAACCTGGGCAAACTAGAAACCACCATAAATTCATTGCAAACCCAAGGAAGAGTCAGATGGGTGTGAGAAGCTCAACTTGGTCAGAGAAAGAAACCATGCATCAGGGAAGGCTAAGTTGCGGGGTCTCGGTTTTCGAACTGACGCAAAGAGATGACTTACCAATGGCCACAGCTCTTCCCCGCCCTAATCCCCCCCCCCCCCAACCCCATTCCGTCCCCCCTTTCTCCAACTTAGCCAGCCCCAAGTTTAACATTTTGATGTTTTGAATGTGTGCCAACTGTGGGTTTTACGTCATTTGCCAACCTGCATCCAAAGCAAGCCCGTTGCGCCAGCTCTACAACCTTTTGCTTGTGCTTGTGTTCGGCCAGGCTAGAGAGTGGTTAGCATCCTAGGTTACAACCTACTTACAACAAGGGTGGCTGCACTGGGCGGACTTATAAGTACGTAACACCCAAGTTACCAACAACTCAAGCAGGCAGGAGATGCAAAGCCGGTTGCAAGAAAGGGAGCCGCACTTCCATAGCGGGAGGGTGCGGCAGGGCCCAAATTCACAGCCAAGGTGGCCATGAGATTGATGTCTCATTGAATCAATCTCAAAGCATGTGACTGGCCTAAATGGGTGTTGCTCAAAATACGGGTCTCCTAAAACTGGTTTGTTTCCTTTTGCCTTTGAACTAAAAGGGTTCAGAGCCTTTGAATGAATCCTAGGCTCACTTGTCCAACGCCGACCTTTTGACCTTTGGCCTATGTTTTTTCAAGGTTTCAAGGGGTGATCACCTTTTGTTTCCAGGTCCTTTGGGCAACTGAGCCGGGGCAAATTCTAGGGGTACCTTCTCCATTTCCTAGAACACCGGAAACACAGATAAAACGGCGATTGGTTTCTGATAAAAGATGGATAGCTGAAAAGAATGATTGGAATCCTTGAGGTGGCTGGAAACCTGGAATGGAATGGCCACCCCCTCAACGATTTTTCAAGGATGGAATGGCTGGACTCAGCCCCTTGAAAAGTCGCCTTGAAAAGAACGATGGTTGAAAAGAATTAGAAACCAACCCTTAGAATATGTTTCGGGTTTGGGGTTTAGTCCAGGGACCTTTGGAAAGCCGAAGTCCGAAAGGTCAGTTCATGGTTGTTGTGGGGAAGCATGGTACATTTTGGCTTTTTGTGGTTTAGTGGGAAGTCCAACCACTTAGCTGCTAAAACTTGAATTGTTGCTCCCCTTCCAACGTCAACCAGGCGTTCTTGACGAAAAATCCGCGACCGCCCTGTTGAGGTGAGCATGGAGGCGCGCCCGGTCTGTGGGAACGGACGCGCAACTGGAGCGGGCGTGTCGTTGCTGGCGCTGCTGCGCGCGCACCGAAGGGTCAAGGAGCTGGACTTGGAGGGCTTGGCCGGGGTAGAAGCCTCCATTTGGGTGTGTCTTCTGAAGGGCACCCCCCCAAAAAGAGTGGTTTCCTGTTGGCAGGGGTGCCCTCAAAAAAATGGCAGCAACCAGTTTTGTGTTTCTTCTGGGTTTTTGCCAAGTATTTCATGAAACAGGTGTTGCCAAGTAGGGGTAGCTTTGGGGGGCCTGGTTTACTAGTTGTGCTTCAAGCCAAGTCCCGGCAAGGGCTCTTCACATTGTACAGTCAATGTATGGAATTCAACAACCACACACATGATTGTCCGATTATCATGGCGTAACACTGAATCCGAATCCAGTTTGTATGCGGTTTTCGCCGAGTTGTGTCACTTGGGCTGCGTCCGGTTCACGCCATGGTTGCTGTCAGGAGATGGAGGGCCGTAGCGGCCACCTTTGCGCGATGGTGGGGTGCCTCTACAGGACCGCTTTCGCTAACCCGCCACCCTTGGCAGTTGGGGCAAGCTCGAAACTTGCAAGACCCCTCCGTGATTGAATTGAGTTGAATTCATTTGATTTGGTTGATTGATTTGATTGGTTGACTTATTGATTGATTTGATTCGATTCGATTCGATTTGATTTGATTGATTGATTGATTGATGGATGGATGGTTTGGATCGATTCATTGATTGATTGATTGATTGATTGATTGATTTATTTATTTATTTATTTATTTATTGATTGATTTGATTTGATTTTGATTTGTTTTGATTTAATGTTTATTTGATTTTGATTTGATTTGATTTGGTTGGTTGATTTTGATTTGATTTGATTTTATTGCTTGCTTGCATGCTTGATTAATTGTTGATTGATTGATTGATTGATTGATTGATTGATTGATTGATTGATTGATTGATTGATTGATTGATTGATTGATTGATTGATTGATTGATTGATTGACTTTAATTTGAGTGTGATTTGATTTGATTTGATTTGATTTGATTTGATTTGATTTGATTGCTTGCTTGCGTGCTTGCTTGATTGATTGATTGATTGAATGATTGCTTTTGATTGATTTTGATTTGAGTTTGATTTGATTTGATTTGATTTGATTGCTTGCTTGCGTGCTTGCTTGATTGATTGATTTTGATTTGATTTTGATTTGATTTTGATTTGATTTTGAATTGATTTTGATTTGATTTTGATTTGATTTTGATTTGACGTGAATTGATTTGCTTGCTTGGGTGCTTGATTGATTTTGATTTGATTTTGATTTGATTTTGATTTGGCTTTGATTTGATTTTGATTTGACGTGAATTGATTTGCTTGCTTGGGTGCTTGATTCATTGATTGATTGATTGATTGATTGTTTGATTGATTGATTGATTGATTGATTGATTGATTTATTTGATTTTGATTTGATGTGATTTGATGTGATTTGATTTGATTTGATTTGATTGCTTGCGTGCTTGATTAATTGATTGATTGATTGATTGATTGATTGATTGATTGATTGATTGATTGATTGATTGATTGATTGATTGATTGGTTTGATTGATTAATTGTTATTGTGTGGTTCCGTTCACTTTGAGTCTGCAAGGAGCAGTCAGTTTGTTTTTAGCTTCTCTAGGAAGGCGGAGGCCGCCGCCTGCGACACATCTTTGCCAGCCCAGTGGGTCCCCGCGCTGTCGCTGGCGACCTTGAAGGTGAGCTGCACGCAAGTGACATGGGCGGACGCATTTGGCTGTGGCTTAAAAAGATGTACCAGAGCGGCACCAGGGGAAATGGAACCAAAGACTAGAAGCTGCGGA
The DNA here is from genome assembly GCA_963377175.1 of Effrenium voratum. Taxonomy (NCBI): domain Eukaryota; class Dinophyceae; order Suessiales; family Symbiodiniaceae; genus Effrenium; species Effrenium voratum. The sequence goes on from CAUJNA010001046.1 coordinate 690,435, forward strand.
ACCCTGGGCCTTCTTTTTGAGCCACACCCATTTGATTGTTTTTTTTTGCCAGCCGTCGCGCAAGAAAGCAACAAGGGCAGGTTGGGCCCCATAAACTAAAATAGAACCTCACTCAAGATTCTGAAGCACCACAAGCGAACGGATCATTTGTTTGATTTTTCCGGACCTGCCTAACCCCCCCCCGCTGGCCATTAGCACCCTGTGAAGCGCGGCTGGTTTTGGCCGCAGTTGCTCAGTGGATTGCATACTCCAAATCCCTTCTTGTTTGGTGGCACCTAAAACGAGATATTTCCCTTTATTTGCAAGGGGTCTTTGGCTGGGACTAGTGCATTCTGAGTCTGCTCGACACAGAGCCAATAAACAAGGCTTCATCAACCACAAATTCCTAAACCATGGGCCAAGTGGGGCATTCTGAGCCACACACACACCCCTGGGTTCTGAGCCAAATTTCATGGGTTACCAGTAGCCTTTCAGAGGCGCAATCACGATCGGCAGGTGGTGTCGCGTGAAACCAAAAGCTACGGCGTGGAGGTCGAGAGCCGACTCCCGCTGAGCCAGGCGCAGGGGGTGGATGGGTTTGGAGGTCGACGGGTGCGGTGGGGGGTTGGGGGTTGGGCTACGGGTTGCTGCGTGTTTGGTTTTGGGGGGGTTGAGGTGCGTACGTGTTTAAACAGTGGATTGAGGCGTCAAGCTATTCAAGCCTGTATCCCAGCGCCTTGCCGGTGCGGGCAGAGAATGAGTCCCCAAACTGCACCCCCTTGTGGTTTTCTAGATTCTAGATTTTAGAGGGTGCATTTCCGAACTTGACATCTTTCAGCCACTGTTTAAAAAGCCTTATGGTGTCCCTTTGTAGGTTGGTTTCCGGCCACCTCATCAGGATTGCAAAATCCCAAAGTTGCGCAGTTCTTGGTTAAATGCAAATCCCATCACCTTCATGTGCTTGTTTGGAGGTGACAGTAAGTGTTTTCATTTATCCTCTACAAGAACCAGGTGTTGAAATAGCGTTTTTCCCCGTTCCGCAGGACGCTTCCTTCTCGGAGACGGGCGTGGGTTTGAACTCCTTCGCACGCCTGGAGTTCCCCATCTCTGTGGCGCTCAAGGTGTGGCTGGTAGCTGGGTGAGCCTGGATGGGCTTAAACAAATTTCATGAGGTACAAATCATGACTGTCCGCTGGTGCAAACCCATGTATTCGAACCCATAAGCCAATCATAGACCACAAGAGCATGGTACAGCACGGTAATTTAGAGCATCGGTTTCCGAACGTTTTTTTCCAATTTTGAGGCATCAACTAATCAAAGGGCGCCAAACCGTTTTATGCGGATGCCCTAAATAAAAGTGGTTGGAATCCCCAAGATCCTCACGATCCCCAACATCCCAAGTCAAGCTTAAACCCTGCAGAAATCTGCAAAATTGCACTAGATACGAGCAAACAGCACATCACATCACTCCCAAACCAAACAAAACTGCCGAACATCCTGGTAATTTCGGGTAAATCCCGGGGAAATGCCCCCAACCAGCGGTGCCAGCGAGCTCCGCCGGGGGCTCCCGTCCCCCCACCCGGGACCCGCGACGCGCCGAGCGCCGATCAGGCGCGGCTGGTCACCACCAGGCGCCTGGAGCTGAACCTCACGGCCGGCGGCCAGGACCTGGCGGTGGACTCCGTGGCCTTGGCGCCTGGGCTTGGGATGACTTGGCGGGGGGTGGGGGGGTTTGGGGGGGTTTGGGGGGGTGGGGTGGTTTGGGGTGGTTTGGGGTGGGGGGTGGGGGTAGGTGGGGTGGGTCGGTGGGTGGGATCGCCCGGGGCTTAGCCAACCACTTTTGTGATACAAGGGGATGTTTTCTTCTTCCCACCAAGGGGTTGAGCACTACTGGATGTATTCTTGCCGATTTTGTCCGTAGGACTCAAGCAAATGGAGGAACCTCATTTGCTGTTTTCAACGGCTGTGGTTGATCGCTCGCTATGGGTTTATCCAACTTCTGTGATACTTGTGGGAATCATTGGGAATCTAACTTGGCATGCTCCTGTAAACTTGCTCCGATACGCAGGGAACGAGTTGGAATGAACCCTATAACCCTCCCTGTTGGGTGTTTCGGGGGACCCCCCAGGTTCATTCCCACAAACCTTTTTTGTATTTGTTTCGACCCCCTGGGTCCAAACGCACAGGTTGGGGGTCAACAAAAAGAGGGTCCCCCCTCCGAAAGGTTTGGGTGAAACAAAAAGCACACAGTGAAGAACCAAAGGGTCATGACCCCTATGCACTCCCTGAGCCCTATGGAGAACCCCGAACAATTTCTCAAGGGCCCTCAAAAACAGCCCAAATTTGATGGCCCAAAATCAAAGGTGAGGACAAAGTGAACATGATATCGACATCGGAATCATTGATGGCGTTCCTGCGTTTCAACACAGAGCGACAAGGGTACCCCAAAAGGAACACACCCCTGTTGAGGGTCCAATCAAAGTGAATCCACAATTGTTCATCGAGGCTCCAAAAGGCTTTCCAGGTGAGTTACCACTGAACTGATTTATGGGTACAAGGAGTATGGGTGGAGTGGAATAGACAAGACGAAGGTGATTCTTCAAAATGAAGATTTGTCGGCTTTTGCAGGGCGCAAGCGGGTCTTCAAACGAAGGCCAGACGAAGCCCAAAGCGAAGCCCTTTTTGACGAACATTTGATTCTGTGAGTATTGGCGCCTTTGAATTAACAGATGCGAAGTAACCGGAAGACTAGTGGAAGGCTTTACAGACTACGGGTAGAGACTACAAGATTACGTGCCCAAAAACCCGCAACAACAATGGCAAGTCTTTAGAACAAAGGATTTATGAAGATACTCCAGTTTGGCACTGAGGAGGGATATTTGCTTCGAGGAATCTTCTCTACTGGATTTCAAAGAAACCAATGTTGGAGCAAAACTCGGGGGTTCCCTTGATACTTGTGAAATTGTCCTCATCACTTTGGAAGATGCCCTTTGTCAAGTTATGTTGTCCGTTCTGGCCTTTGGATCTTTTGACTTGTCGGCAGAACTGGTGGTAATCCCATTTGGTGACGCAGGTGGTTTTTGGATGTATCCTGTTATGCTTCTTGTGCCTGGGGCTGGGCCAGGTAAAACCTTGCCTACCAAAGCTTGTGAACCCACCTCTTCAGCTGCCTTTGAAAGGAACCCAGCGTTAGTGTTTAGGGGCGAATGGGGCCCAACCAAAACCCTACCAACCTGAGCCACACCCAAAGCCCGCACAATTGGAGGGTTGGGACAGTCCGAACCATAAGGATAGTATCCAGGACAGCAGCGCAGCACGATCTTCAGGGAGGGCCCCTACCTGTCATGCTGATCGTTTTTGTGATAGTGGGGGACCATTTTGGACGCCCAAAATCACGATCGCCTTCTTTACATTTGGGTAGGCCACTTTAGGTTTTGCTTACTTGCCCAAAGCCGACCTTGTGGTTTCCCTCAGGTTAACCTTTTCTCTAAGTCCGTATGGCATCTGAGTCTGAGTGTGACTCACCGGAGGTATGGAGCGACGAGGGTCAAAGCTTCACCTTCGTCTTTGACGGCAAAGCCTCGGAGGAGCTCGCGTTGACTCCGCTGGACGCTGCGTACCTAGTGCCCCGAGCGCAACCCACCAAAGAACTGGCTGGGGGTCGACAAAAGAAACAATAGCCATATGTACCCCCTAGCTGGTTGTGGGGGGCCTGTACCCAATTTGTCCTTTTTGGGTGGTAACCATCTTCAATTAGGCAATTGGTGGTTTGGATTTGGATTTGTGCTTGTAGAGGCCAAATGGGAATAAACCCGCTCACCTCAGGGGCTCTAAAATGGATGGTTTCCTTGGTTTCCCTTTGAAACCACCCCCTGCTTTTTCCCGTTTGGTAACGAAACCATCTTCAAGAAACGAACAGTGGCAAGCGGGGAATGCATTAGGGCTCCCCAGACAGGTTCTCAGAACCCTTAGTGCGTTAGCGTTCTGGTTTCTGCTGTTGCTTGTGCCTCTGTGGTTTGCATCATTTTTGCACATTCGTGGGGTGGGGGTTATTAATCAGTGGTCATCTTTGGAGGACCCCGGGCTGCCTTTTGTACCCGCAAAATGAGGGGGTTCAACGTTGAATTCCTCGCCCGCAAAAAAGGGAAGCCGTAAAACATGGCAAGCTGCTAGACTTAGTTAATGTTTGCCCCGTGTCCGGGTTTGCTTTATTTTTTCTTGGTGCAAAGTCGACGTTGTTGGTAACTTGGGTAGCCTACTTATATGATTCATATTATATGATAACTTATCTGGAAGTAAGTTTCCCAAGTGCAGTTCGCCTGGTTGCAAATAGGTTTAGCCTGGGATGCTAACCACTTACTAACCGGGCGACTCGAACACCCAAGTAGGTCTGCCCTAAAGCTGGGAGTTAACTGAGGCCAAGCTGTGCGCAGGGGCCCGCTTCGATCTGGATGGCGAAACGGCGGTGTGACGTCGGAAAAAGGTCGTGCGCGCAGGTCGCACCTGGCGCAAAATGGGCAGAGGTCAACTTTTTGTCAAAGCTCAACCTGTTTTTTTCCAGGAAGGGGAGGGGAGGGAGGATGTGAGGTCAAGCAGGTTGGGGTTTTCAAATCAGCTCCCAACTTTGCCGCCGAAATCGCGAGTGCCTTTCCGATTTATATCCACCTCTGACTAATATATAGCCCCCCGCCCCCCTCAATGACCCTAAATAAAGTTAAGGGGACAAATTTCAGGGTCAGGAAAAGTTTAGAATGTGTTTAGTATTGTTTTTTTGTTTTTGTTTTCGAATACTACTTTAGAATTGGGCGAATTCTAAAGTAGTATTGGGCATGTTATTTTCTTTGGGGGGGGATTGTTAAGGATTTATTTTGGGGTAGTTTATTATTGGGTTTGGGAAAAAGTTTAGCTTTATTTAGGGGCAGTTTACTAATCGTAGGTGGACAATACAGGGCGCAGAGGCTTTGTTTGCGTTAGAATCGCCGCTGGAGCTTGTGTTCACTGCTGGATTTCGAATGATTTTGAGATATACACTTGACTTTCTGGAGCATATCCATTTTGGATGGGGGCAAGTGAGCGCCGAACAGAGCTCTCTTTTCGCGCAAAAAGCGCGTTGCGTGGCCCATGCCATAGGCCCAGGCAGGTAAGTATGAACCTACGTCGGGAGGTCCGGAATCTTTAAACGAGGTAAAGAAGACCAGAATCTCGGAGCGACTGCCTAAGCAACAGACTTTGTTCGCTTTGCGGGAAACTCTTGGGCAGTTGAGCCAAAAGAAAAGCGGCTGCGCTGTCCTCAGCCACGCCGCTCATGCGGGCCTAGACTAAGTCGCGACTGGGCGCTTTGAAACTCAGCCTCGATGCCGCAAAGTCCATGGGAAGTTTGAAACGTCCAAGGGCCAAACTTTTTGGAATCCGCATGCGCTGCCAAGGCTGTGCGCTGCAGAAGAATCACCACGAGCTTGAGACGAGCCCGCGGCTCAGCATCGAGCTGGACTTTGCCTTGGCCAGCATGGACCCTTCCAGGATTTCTTGTGCAGGGCTCCTTAAAAGCTACATTTTGCAACCATTTGAAACAGGGTTTTTTCCACCATAATAAAGGGAAGCCACCATGTACAAGGCAATGTTCAGGTGTATATGCAAGAATCCCTGTTGTGAAACTGATATGTTTCCTCTTTCAGTGGGTGCAGCACTTTTTGTCAGACCCTGCGCGGCTGGAGGTTGGGTGGTTGCAAGTCACTGATTCAAAGCAGCATGCTCTAAAGTGGGCCAGCATGGCCCAGCGGGACTTGGCAGACCGGCCGATTTGGGGTGAAACGGACCTCCGTTCCTGCACGGAGGTCCGTGGTAGCTCTTAAGGAAAACACGCCAAACCGGAGAGTGCAGGGCGCGGTGTTAGCAGAAGTTGCCCAGAAGCAAGCTGGAGACGCAAGGTGGCTCCCGACTTGGCCAACGAGGCAAGGGAGGGGTTCCAGAATCAGGACCCCAGTCAGGTTCTATGTGAGTAGATGCAGGGTGGAGGGTAGATACTCTATGACATACGTCACGTTATGTGAATCATATTCTTTTGCAGCAGTGCACTACTCCAACTCAGCCCGGGATCCGTGTCAGTTCCACATGACGCTTGGAAAACTCAGGCAGATCGCAAGCGGAATAGAAGCAACACTTGGCACTTCCCCGGATTTGTCCTTGGTTAGGTCTTTAGGGTTTAGCCATAAATGTCCTTTTAAAAAAAAAAAAAAGAAACAAAGAAAACGGAGTTCAACTTTCAGCAGGGGATCTAAAAACCGACAGCCCAGTTCCAGGGCCCCTTTCCATGAGAAGCCTCCAGATCGAGAGCTGGGGCTTGTCTCCGCACGTGCTTCTGCTTCGATGGGCGGGGCAGCCCGAGATCCATTGCCTCGCCCGGACGCAGCCCAGTGGAATTCAGCACCTCACTTGCCCAAAGCGAATCGACCTTTCGTGCTTGGGGCGGCTGAGGTGCCCTTGTTCCAGCGGCAGATCAAATGGCTAATCCCAAACTGGGTCCTGGGTTGAGAAGGAGAGCATCCTTCAGATTCACTTGGGACCCACCTTCCAGATCTGTTGCTTGGCCAAGTTTTGCAATCACAGGTTTTTCCTTGCCTTGCCTTGGTATGGGTCGTTTTAGAATGATTCTCGCTTTTGGTGGAGTGACGGCGAAGGGGACGAGTTTGTTGCTTTGAATCAACTGGCCATGGTTCAAAACCAATGGCGCCATTTTGGGATAGGTGCACCACCCAGTTTAGTCTATTTAAGTGGGGATGGGGATGTTCACTGCGAGTACGGGATTTTGACCCATGGCCATATGGGTCTGTGAGATTTTGATTTAGGTCGGACGGTCGGTCGGTCGGTCGGTTGGCCGTTTCCCTAGAGGTCCGACTGCTCTTCCTGCGTGAGCTGAAGTTCCCGCGGGATGTCCTCATCGCCTGAGCCCCATGTTTCCACCGAAACAGCTGCTGGGGGCTGCTACCCTTTTAAGGTGGGTAGAAAGGGAAGCCACAACGAAAGCCCTCATTTTTGATAGAGTAGCTCATGGGTTGACACATGGAATTTCTCCCCACTGTGTGTCAAATGATCCGTTCTGTTCTCGAGCAACCGCTTTCCATTGTTCTGGGCTGGGTCGTTCTTCCAACCCCTTCTCCATGACCGCTGGGCATGGCTTGTCAAGTCGTCAGGCGCTTTTTGGGCCTTTCGACGCATGTTGCTGGTCGGGTTCGTCCGTGAGGCTTGGGACGCCATCTTCGCAGACGCGCTGGGCCTAGTTGCAGGCGGTCTGCACTCAAAGAGTGTCTTCAATGATCACTTGACTTGTCCGTTTTGTTTTTTGGCGGTTTTTTGGTTTGTAATCGGTTTCTTCACCATGTGTTCCTGGACTTGGGTCACGTTGTGAGAAGACCATTTTAATGGTAAACAACAAAACAGCTCAGACTTTTTTGAACTGATCCGCTCGACCGGAATGCGACTTGTTCTCATGCTGATGCACCTCACTTCCGCTCGATTGCCACGAGCAAACCGCCCGCAGCCAAGGCCTACATTTGCAACAGCAGCGAGGCTCATTGCGCAGCCACCCCATGACCTCATACTGTGGATGGACGAATCATGACGAATCCATTCCCACCGAGGATTTCCCTGGAAATACCAACGAACAATGCAGGAAATCGTTTGTGTTTCGTTTGAAGGTACAGGCAAATCAACACACAACCAACCATTTGTGGGGGTGTTCCCCCGTTTTGAGACAAACCCGGAATGTGAGGCTTGCTCAAAAAGAAAGGGGCCCCATTCTGGACCATGACGTGCCGTATTTGTGCTGAATCAAACCGATGGCAAGAGGGGCTCAGACTTCCTGCTATCCGCGGAAGGCTGTTGGGCCGGAGATGCTGGGTGCAGCGCACTTAGTGAAACTTGCGGTGGGCATGACTCTGTGTGAGCGCACATGAGGAGGGGGTGCTGCCATCCAGTGCTAGCTTTCCCTTGACAGACCACCTGGCGCTTGCGTGCGCCCTCCTGGATGTTGTTTGTCGCAGGTTCGCGGTTGCACTCCCTCAGAATAGCATGGAAGCTCTTGTAATTGGAACCAAGTCTTCCAAAGGCATTCTGGGAGCTTCAATGCTTGTCTGGTGGAGCAACAAAATCCGGTGGAGCCACGAGGGGTGCGCGCGGAATTCCGCGCCAGGATGATCATGGCCGTGCCTCCCACCAAGCCAGAAGAGCGGCGGCCCCTGCGAAGCGGCCGAAATCACGTCGCCATGGGGCATGTGCGGCATAACCTATTAGGCTGTGGGTCAAAAAACCGGTACCAAAATGGAACCCTGGTAAGTGGAAAAACATGGACCAAAACCTGCGTAACCCTAGCTCTTGAATTTTGAGCCACACCCCTATGGCTTCATTCTGGGGTGGATGAACATCCATTTGCCACCTATTTTGATGTTCACCACATGGCCCGGTTCGTGCCGTTTGCCGAGGATCCTCCAGTTCAGTGGGAGGTCTCCAGATGTGAGGAGGCTGTTGGCTTTGGCCGCGGCCTTGTCGAATCCAACGGTGCTTCTTGAGCTTGCAGTTGCAGGGTTGGCACGCCCACGGGGTGGATGTTGGCTCGCGGCCCTTCCTTGTTTTACGGATTTTCTGGGACCAAACTGTGTCAACTGATCTGTAACTCAGCTTGTTCAAAGCCGACCTTTTGACGTTTTGGTTTTCCCGTTTTGGTCCTTCTGTAGTCATGGCCCCAAAATGTGATCACCTTTGAGTTGCAGGTCCTTTGGGCAACTGATCTTTTACAACCAGAGGGAAGCCAACCCATTGATCCAATTCGGGCGTTTCCCATTTTCGACATGGACTCCGTGGCCGGATCCCTAGGCCTGGCAGCTGCGAGACTTCGGCCTGGCAACGCGAGGGCCGTGGAGACTGACCCATCCATCCCGCCTTCCCCTCTCCCGGCCAAGCCCAAAAAAGACTCTTAGATGGTGTGATGTTGTTTTTGAAATGACTTTTTCAGAAACCGCGTTCCGGATTGTGGTTCAGGATTGTTCACTTGCTGGTTCTCAGCGGAAATGGCACCCCAAACTGCCCCACTTGGTATTCGCGTTGGGGAATCGTTCAGAAACCGTTGGGTTTCTTATTAGATGGTACGTGGATGTCGCAACCATGCACAGTATTGGGGGAGTTGTGCCAACTTTCACTCGACTGATGGGGAGATACTCCTGTCCGCTGACATGGAACCCACCAGAGTGTCACTTTCAAAGGAAAGTCGTTTGCCAGGATTGTGGTTCAGGATTGTTCACTTGCTGTTTCTCAGCGGAGATGGCACCCCAACCTGCCCCCAATGGATTGGTTTCCTACTGTGGACGGTGGCGCAATCCGTGTCGCACCATTAAATGAAACTATCAGAAACCGTGGTATTTGCGTTGGGGAATCGTTCAGAGACCGTTGGATTTCTTGTTAGGTGGTGCGACATGCATGTTTCAACCATCCACAGTATTGCGGAAATTGTGCCAACTTAGGCTCAACTGATGGGGTAGATGCCGACTCAGTACAGTCATGGAGGTTGACAGGGGGCTTTTCCAAAAGCAAAGTAGTCATAACAGTCTGCCAAATTCGCCTGTCAGCTTCCATGGCTGTTGGAGGGAAGGTATCTTTTAGGAGGCTTTTTGGACCGACACCTTGGGCCAAAGGGTAAACCTAGTTTGCGGGTGGAAAAACCGGGCTTCTCCTTCTATTTTCCGATCAGGGTGATTGAAACCTCGTTTGTTGACATGAGCTTCCTTCGAGTGGGGTGATGAGGGCATGGCCCCCATAGACCCTTCCCACCCGATCGGTGAGAAACAAAGGGCAGTTATGTTGAGTTTCCTGTGGGTTCTGTTTGGTTTCAATGGCCAATCCACTCGATCGGAAGTGGGGAAAACACCTTTTGAGTTTCCTCTCAAATTCTCGACTGCTATTGGGTTGGATCTTTAGACTTTAACTTTTTGGGAAGCAATGATATTTTCCACTGTACCCCCAAACAGTTAAACTTTTTGCAGGGGGGTCAACAGCAACCAGGAATTTGTTTGGTAGCTCCCAGTTCTCTCGCCCAGGAAGCCGCGTGCCGAAAGCGCGGGCAAGGGCCTAAGGCTTTAAGGTGCTGAGCTGTAGCATGAGGATGCCCCAGTCAACTTGCGATGGGCGATGGGCAGAGAATGAGTTGGAGTGACCCTTAGAAACCATCCGGCCGTGGTTGTCAAAACCAATGGGATCCCATTTTGGGGTAGGTGCACCACCCATTTTTGTCTATTTTAGTGGGGATTGGGATGTTCACTGGGGCTACGGGATTTTGACCCATGGCCATCCAACTTGTGATACCCTTTAAGAGCACCAGCAAGCAAAGTGGCTGCTTTGTATCAGGCACAGGGCGCATCCTTTGGCTGCCTTTTTCCTTTGGCTGCCTTTTTGGGCGAGGGTCTCCCTTGAACATCCTGTTATTCCCATGGGCCGGGGGGTCTGAATTTTGAGGGACCACAATTTGGAGGATTATTTGAGGAAGCCAATGGATCAGGGAAGCTATGCCCCCTTAGACACATCCATGCTTGGTCTCAGGGCATTGGTCCATTTCGAAAGGGGCTTCAAACACGAAGCAATCTGACCATGGCATGTTGGTGTTTGTGTGCGCATGCGCGTTGTTTAGTGACTGCCAGTGGGCAAGCCGCATGCAGATGCCACCCCTACGTAACCAACATGAGAGCCTTTAAAAAACACAAAAAATGGTGGTTGGATGTAAGGAAGGTTTGCAGGCGCGGCCGCCCTGCCTTGTAGGGTTTGTGGTAGGCTCCTTTACCAGCTGTTGAGCAACCGCCCGCAAAAGTTTCCTTCGCAAAGGCAACTTCCCGCAGCCGCCGGCAGCTTGCTACCCCAATCTGGCAGGCAGCCGGTCGGATCTTGACTCTGGACCCCAGTGAGGTTCAACCTTTGGGGGAGATCATGAGAGTCACAGGAAAAACACGGGTAACTGTAGGGTAATAAGGGACAATCCTAGCCACAAATGGGTGCTGCCGCCTTTTCAATTCTTTACATGGTTTTGGGTAGACCATTTTAGTACTGGGTTCCGATTTTGACTCATGTGGCCAAAATCAAGTCTGGACTCTTCCTCGTGCACCTGCCGAATCTTCTGAGAGTTTCCCTGAAAGAGCCTCGGGGTCTCTGAGTGTTGAGCTCCTGCAAATGAAGAGCCATGGGGTTGGCTTTCCGGAGGCTTCTTTCTGAATCCTTTGGTCAGCCTGCATGCACAAGTGCAATGTGACCATGGGAATGGCTTTGTGTGACGGACTGTGGATTTTGCCTGTGATGCCCCTTCTTTCAGACTTAGCTTACCTTTTGCCCATGTAAGGTTTATTCAACTTCCCTTTAAGCCACCGAAGTTGAGTTTTTGTAGGGCCTAAGTCTGGTTGACACTTCAAGGCGGCACCAGCATCCCGCACCCTAGCCTTGGTGGCATAAAGCGGCGGAAGGTGTCCGACCGCAGCGCACCAACGAGAAGGAGGGGTGACGCGGGACGCGTCCGTGGGGTTAGGGTTATAAGTGGGTTTTCAACAAAATGGGTATGGGTGAAAATAAACATAAAATAAACCACCGGAATTGGTCCTTGGTTCCATTTACCAGGGTTCCAATGTGGGTACCTGTTTTTGACCCACAGCTAAATGATGACAGACCCAACCAGCAACCCCACCGACGGTGCGGCAGAGAGAGAGAGAGAGAGAACCAGCAAAATAATGGTGTCCGTAGAGTTTTAAGGAGGGGTGCGGAAACTGAGCAGTTTGTCGCGGCCATGATTCTGGGTTTCGAGCTTGCCCATCTTAAAGCGAGAGTGAGTAGACATGTTAGTCCTTTGGTTTCAGGTGTCGAAATATATAAACCACAACTTGCAGATATGTAAAACAAGCAAGGTGATTGGTCCAGGAAATCCATCATGGTTGTTCAAACTCATTTCTCACCGTCCTGCCGGATGGTCGTGGTTTGCGTGGTGCCCGACTGATTGATTGCGGATTTGGATTGGGAGGACCGCCGCTACACTATGGGGGAGTCCTTGGGTGGAGACGTTTTTGGACACGCCATAGGCGCGGCCATTTTCGTGAAAAGCCCGTCGGACATATTAATATGCTATGGTAGCCTTCGTGCTTGGAAGGCTCGCAACACATCACCCCCAAACCACTACCCCCAGGGATTTGATAAAATATACAACCACGCCAAAGCCATTCTGTATGGGTTACCCCAAACCCTTTGGGGGTAGCTTCTTTCCGGGGGTGAATGGAGCCTGCAGCAAGAACCTGTCATCAGGTTGGGCAGCTGCGCGCCTCTCGGGCGCCATCGAAGGTGTTCTTGGGGAGGAGAAGAGGCCGGCATAGGGTCCCAGGGTTGGTTATGCCAAGCACCTGGATGAAACATCCTTAAAAATGCTTAAAACAAAAGTCCGTAGGAAGCTTCCAGGAAGTCCTTTGGTAAAACACCCGTTTAACACATCCTTTGGGCTTCGTGGCGTGGCCGAGCCTGGTTCACAGACAGATGTTGTTCAATCAGGAGCGATGAAAGTCGGATGCGCTGAGCTGAGAAAGCCAGAACAGCACCGGCGACATGGAACCGAAAAGGGGGTTGCTCCAAAAGGGAGATTGCTTCTAAACATGTGTCTTCCTTATAAACAACCAAAGTGTGTGCTTTTGTGGTACCATGTTGCCCTGCAAAAGAAGGCTTCCCACACGCATGTCACCTCAAGCTTGATGGGAGACTCAGTGACTCAGGAATGGCAGGCGCTCATCGGATCCCATCCCACGAAGACCGCCGAAGCTTTCAACGCCGCCATCGCCTTTGCCTGGACCGCCGTCCAGGTGCCTGGAGCCCCGGAGCCCGCGTGAGACGTGGGATCCGGTCAGGCAGACCAGCTTCCCAGTCGAGCGGGAAACGCCTCCGCTCGGGCCTTAGAAACGCCGCTCGCGCTATCGCGATCGCGCAAAACCGCCACACGGAGAAGAAACAGCGCCTGAGGATGTCGAAGTTGCCATCCGACGCAGGTGGGGCAATTGCATTTCAAGAGTTCAACTCATGGTTTCCCTTTTGTCCTGGAGTATGCGCAGTGCAGGCTTTGGTCGAGGGTTTTTGCAAGTACCTTTGTGCAAGCCAGGTGACTATGGCGAGGCATGGGCTCCGATCCCCTTCGTCCTTCGCGAGCGCGCAGCGCGCCAGGCTTCAGCGCAGGCGCCCGCTGCTCCAGTGCCCATTGGGCGAAAGCGCGGGGCCCTAGGCACCAGCGACTCGCCGCCAGCGAAGCAATCTTTGGACCCCCCAGGCCACGGGATCGTGGTGACACGGACAGCAGGCCTTGTTGCTGAATTTCCCTGCGTTCTCAGCAAGATCTTGGGACCGCGTTTGGCCAGTTGGGTGCTCTCACCAGCGCTCTCGGAGATTTCCAGCGTCAGCCAGTCGCAGCCCAGGTGGGATGTGGGCAAAAGCATGATCAATTGCAGCGGTGTTTGCTTGCCGTAGCTGGCCATAGCTTCATATAGCTTCTTTTTGGCAAGCGTCACGTTCGGGGCCCGACTTTGCGCGTTCAGGTTCAACAGCCTCTTTAGCGCTGCGCCTGCTGAGCTGGCATGTTTGTTTTTCCATTTTCCCGCCCGGCTTCAGATGCCAGATGTCAGGCTGCGCGGGCAGAGCAGTGCTCTCAGCGCAGGTCGCGCAGTTGCGTTTGGGCAAACTGCGTCAGTAAGGCACGGAGTCTCCGACGTTCAGGCGGGATCAGTGTGGTGTTACCTTGGGAGGGGCGTCTTCTCGCGAGTGAGTAACTTGAAACCTGCCAGGCCAATGCTCGCCTTAGACCCGGGTCAGAGCCAGTGCAGGGGCACCAAGAAAGGAATCACAAGCCATCCCCTTAGGTTTGCTCTTTTCTTGTGTTGGGTTTAGCGTGGTTCCATGTAGCCCACTAAATGTGTGAGTGAAGCTCTTAGCAAGGGATCGGAGGACAGCCCGGAATATGGCGTCTTTTTGTTGCGGGTGCCGGGTGCCCCCCTTTTTTGTGGTTTCAAAGGGAACCAGTGGAGACACCATCACCTTTTTTGGGCGGCATAAAACAAGGACAAGCTGCCCAAATATGGTAACTCTCTTTTTCGCGTGGCTCTTCTCCTTCGACCTGTGGGAAGGAGCCATTCCTCTCCCAGGCCAGGGGGAGCCCACGAAAAGCATGGAAACCCCCAACAGAAATCCCGGTTTTCGGAGGGTGGAGTTGGTCTCCTGATGTCTTTCCTGTAGCTGGTTCTATGACCTCAGTTCCCAAAAGGCGATCAACTTTTAGTTCCAGGGCAACTGAGCCTTTGGTTTCCTCGTTATGTACCCTCCCTCCCACCAACATGGCAACTGACACAGGGCACCCAGAGCATCTTCTGGGTACCCTCCCACAAATGCTGTTTGTTGGGAGGGAGGGTAAAGCCCAAAACGGGCCACCCCAAGAGAGACACCCCACGGCTGCGGCGGGGGCCCCCCACACCCGGGCCAAAGGCGGAATTTGCTGCCCTTCCCAAGGGCTTCCAGGCGGGCGGGGTGGGTCCAAAGCGAATGGACCTGAAATCACTCAAGGGGTTGTCCGATGTTTGGTGAGTTGGTCCCAAAAGGCGATCACCATCGATCACCTATTTCGATGTCCGAAAGGGCGACTGTGGGTGATTTGTTTTTTTTGTTTAATGAAATCCCCAAACGGGGTTAGGTACAAGGGGGTGGGTAGTTGATCCCTTAGGGATCCTTGGTGATTTCCCAAAAGTCCCATATCCTTTGGTTTATAAATCTACCTCCTTTGGGAAATCAGCTTGGGTTGTTCGGTCCGAACACTAAATCCCAACGGGCGACTGAGAATAATTCCTAAACTTCTCCAACACCGACCAGAGCTTTTTACCGTTTTGGAACCTGATTTGGGGAATTGAGCCCTTCATTGGTGATTGGTCCGGACTTGGATTGAATTCCTACATTCGGGAACGAAGGGGGAAGGTTAATCCAGAAACCGAAACCACCAAGTAGGGACAATGTGATTCCAGGTTAGTTTCGGGCGCTCTTGTTTGTTCACCGCCTGCTTCGCTGCCTTCGCGCGTAGGTTAGTCTTTCAAAGGGGAATCAAAAGGAACTCTACTGCTGTTGGGGTTGGATCTTTAGACTTTAACGTCTTGGATACCCTTCCTGCAAGAAGCTAAACTTTTTGCTCCCCGCATATCTATGGGTCGTAACGCGGTCGGTGGTTGGACCACGAGCCGCGAACGAGTGCTCAGATTGAAATAGTCGGTAATGCATCAAGTGTGCTGAACTTGGAAGGCGAAAATGGTCAGAAGGACTCGATGCGAGTCCGACGTGGCAACGAAAGAGGTGAACCGAACGAAGAATGCCAGGCCGAGGTTGAGGGGTGTGAAACGGGATTTTTTCAAGCAGGCTGCGGTGTCTTCCACCAAGAAGTGGCACAAGAGCTCAGAGACTTTCTGGGCACAAGGGTGCCACGGTAAGAGATTGAAGCCTTGGACAGCAATGCCTCTGCCAAACGCCACAGTTTGACCAGGCAAATCTGTTCCCAAGGGAACAAATCCGTCTCCGTGATGCACCCAAAGGTGCGCAAGGAGTTAGAAAACCCGGTGAGGAAAACATGCCTTTGGTATCCTGGGCAGGGACCGGTATGGCCATTCCTGAGAAGAGGCGAAAAGAACAGCAAAGCTCAACCCATGTGACTTTGGCACTGCTGTCAGTTGGGATATGAAGATCCAAGAAAGGATCGGCCCATTTTCGTGTCATGGCCCATTCTCAGCACGTCTCGAGGTCGGAGCCGGAGCCAAGCCAAGCGGCCGAGAGAGCCGGGCCGGGCCCCGAATGACACCTTGGTTTGGGTGGAAATTTGAGCCAAATGTCCGGGGCCTCTGGAATTCAAAGGAGGGCATAAAGTTTAAAGAAAAGCCGAAAGGGAAGACAATCAACCCCCAAACCCTTTTGGGGTGTTTAAAGGAAATCCAAAAGGAAACCCGGCCATTTGTGACGGGTCCCATGGTTTCCCCCCCCAGCCCCCAAAAAAAGGAAGAAACACCCACCCTTTTGGGTCCCCAAAAGAATCGCCACACCCTCAACGCGCCACGACGGGGGGGGGGCGAACGCGGTTGCCTCGAGGTATCAGTCGGAGCCCTTTTGGGCGCCGTTGCCGGAGCAAGAGGCACGACCTCGGTCCTCGGTGACGCCAGGGTGACGCCCAGGGTCTGGTTGCTTCCCACCGGGGAAGACAAAGGCGGTTTTCTTCACCACGAAAGTCAACCCATGGCTGCCATTCAGAAAATAAAAGTGGCGAGTCTAAACCATGAGAAACGGATTGCCGAAACATTGGCAAACGCATGGGGGAAGCCAAAAGTTGGCAAACGCATTGCTGAAACAGCGTCTAAACCATGGCAAGTTGGCCTGCCTGCCCAAGCATGCCAGGTTCGCCACGCGCCAGCAGCTGAGTGGGACCCCCAGATTCCTCCCGGCCGCAGTTTCGTTGCGCTGCTAAATCGCAACGTGCCGCGCAAAGGATGTGTTGTTTTTTGTTGCTTGGCACCTGAACCCCAAGGTCGGAGCCCAGCGCGAGTGGCATTGTGAAGGCCGGGCGGAGCGATTCAGCGAGCGCCCAAAGGAAGAAGAAAACCGTTCTGGATGGGCAACGGTGATTTGAACAATTTGTCCAAACCCTGGTACCCACTCCACGCGAAGCGCTGATCGGACTTTCCAGCCAAGGCGGGTGGGAGTCGGTTTGCGCATCCCGCGTCAAGGAGCTAGACGCTCTCCAGCTGATGCTCAACTCCCTGGGCAAGTCGCAGCTTTTGGAGGCCTTGTTTTGTTTTGTTGGTCTGTGCGTACGTGTTTGTTTGGTTGGTTGTTTTGTTTTGTTTGTTTTGTGTTGTTGTGTTTTGAGTTGTTTATTTATTCATTTATTTATTTATTTATTTATTTCTTTCTTTCTTTCTTTCTTTCTTTATGTCTTTTTTCTTTCTTTATTTCTTTCTTTCTTTCTTTATGTTTTTTCTTTCTTTCTTTCTTTCTTTCTTTCTTTCTTTATTTCTTTGTTTCTTTCCGTCTTTCTTTCTTTCTTTCTTTATTTATGTATTTATTTATTTGTTTTTATTTATTTATGTATTTGTGTGTGTGTTTGGTTGGTTGTTCGTTTGTTTGTTTGTTCGTTCGTTCGCTTCCTTGCTTGCTTGCTTGCGTGTTGTTTTGTTTGTTGTTGTTGTTTGTTTGTGTGTGTGTGTTTGTTTGTTTGTTTGGCTGTTTGTGTCTTTTTGTCTGTCTGTCCGTTTGTCCGTCTGTCCGTCTGTCCGTCTGTCCGTCTGTCCGTCTGTCTGTTTGTCTGTCTGTTTGTGTGTCTGTCTGTCTGTTTGCTAGCTGGCCTGGTGGCTTGCTTGGTTGCGTGGTTGCTTTCTTGCTGTCTTGCTTGCTTGTGTTTCTTGGTTGCTTGTGGTTGTTGGTTGCTGCCTGGATTGCTGGCTTGGTTGCTTGCTTTCTTGCATGCTTGTGTTTATTCTTGCTTGCTTGTGGTTGTTGGTTGCTGGCTTGGTTGCTTGCTTGCTTGCTTGCTTGCTTGGTCGTGTTTGTTTGTTGGTTGGTTGGTTGGTTGGCTGGTTGGTTTGCTTGCGTGCTTGTGTGTTTGCTTGCTTGCTGGCTTGCTGGCTTGCTGGCTTGATGGCTTGCTGGCTGGCCTGGCTGGCCTGGCTTGCCTGGCTTGGCTGGCTTGCCGGGCTTCCCGGGCTTTGCCTGCCTGGCTGGTTGGCTGGTTGGTTGGTTGGTTGGTTGCTTTTTTTCGGGGGTCGGTTCTTTTGGTTGGGTGGCTGTCTTTTTTGGTTGTTGTTTTTGGTTGGTTGTTCTCTTGGGTGGTTCTGTTAGTTGGTTTTGTTGGTTGGGTTTGTTGGTTGCTTGGCTTGCATGGCTTGCCTTGCCTTGCGCTGCCTGCCTTGCTTGGACGGGTAGGTGGGTGTTTTCCCACTTGGCAGGTTTGGGGTTGTTAAGCTTGAGCGAGCTGGGCATGGTCCCTCCCCATTCTCCTCTTTGTCCAGGCTGGAGCTATGGCCAAGCTCTGAACAGTGGACCAGTAAGACTGCCATAGACCACGTCTATGGTCTTGTGGGCAACCCTGACTATCCCCAGCATATGTGTGAGCAACCGCGGGGAGGAAGTCTGCCTTTGAGGCAACGGCAAAAACGGACAGACATTTTGCCAACAGAATTTCTAGGCGTGAGAGCCTAGGACGGGCAACATCAGTGATTCAGCGATAGCTCCAAAGAAGCGTCTTCGTTTCTTTGGCTTCTGCGTTTCGCATGAAGCAAGTCTGAAAGCCTGGGTTTTCCGGTTCCCCTCAAACTCGCTGTCTGCGTGCAATAATTTTTGGCAACCCTTTTGGCGCTGGCGCCAGGGCAGCACCTGAGCTTCTCGCAGACGCCTGAAAGGTCAGTTTCGGGCCCATGATTTTGATTTAGTGGTTTCCAAGTAAGGGAGCCCGCAACATAGCTGGTGTGAGTCCGGTTCCAATTGGCAATGAAGTTAAGCAGGGCTTTCCTTCGAGCGTTGTAAAATCATGGCGCCAGGAGTTCGGCTTTTGATAATGTTTGAAGGCTGGCCACTGGGCCCCATTCTGCCGCATTGTCCGGGCCCCTGTCGAAAACAGTTGCCCCACGACATAACAGCCTTCACGATTTCAGCAAGTAACGCTGCAGCCTGCTGCATCTATAACGAGATGCTTTTCTGGTTTCCCTGATATGTTTCGACAGAGGCTCCAATACGGTTTCTGGCGCACAGCGCCACTGCACTTTCCATGCTAGCAATATCTGGGCAAGTCTTGCCTGAGTTTCCTTCACGCTGGGCGTGTCCTTGAGGGTAACCTTGTTGGGTGTTGGAGATGCTCCATTTCCAAGGTGCCCCGCATGTTGAGACATCAAAGCCATATCTGTTTGCATGGCGGATCTCCAGGAGGTTCCTCTCTAAAACACGCCCTCACGCTTCAGATGGCCACGGTCCATCGCTTACAAAACGTCTCAGCACAGGGCGGCTCATCCGATTGATAGGCTCAGTGTGATGGTGTGCATTTTCGAGGGGAAACCTTGTTTTACGTAACCTCAATTGCGTAATTGGGTGGCTTGGATTGACCCCCTGGTTGTTTGGTTCTTGTAGAGGGTATATGCCACCAATCCAACCCACGAATTGATCGGAAGCCGTTTGTTTGAGGTTTCCTTTAAGGACCCCCCTCGCCCCCACGCGTCTGAAACATGCCCCGTTCTTGCCCGCCAAATCCAGCATTTTGCCCACCCGGCATTGGGATCGTCTCAAGCTGTGCTGGACAAACAGTGGGGAGGGCCAGGGCATCCAATGGTCAGCCTGTGGGAGGTAGGTGTGTCCTAGAGGCTGCCTCCGTAGCCATGAGACATAGTGACATAGCTATGAATTAGGGACACGAATCCCCGCTTAAAGTCCTGTCCAGCAAAGGATTCCTCCCCAATTATATGGCTGTGGGTCCAAACCAATGGTACCATTTTGGGGTAGGTGCACCACCCATTTTAGTCTATTTTAGTGGGGATTGGGATGTTCACTTGGGGTACGGGATTTTGACCCATGGCCATATAAAACAAAGCATAGCCACATGTTGAAGCAGAACCACACCTGGCCGATGGTCCGATGGGCACTGGCAGCTCCACTGAAAGCGTGAGAGAGGACAGCTTGCAGAATGAGGTCAGGGATGAGGCCGAAGCCTTTGGAAAAGCTGCTCATTTGTGCCTGTGGGTGTCTCAAAATTTCGAGCAGCTTTCAGCGGGCAGTTTGCATAGCTGTTTGCGACATGGCCTGTGAGTATGACAATGCAAGGCTGCCATAGCTTGGGTCACTGTGATAGATCTGAGATTCCCTACCGCAGAATGGGCGTTTCAAAGGCCATGCAACGCTAGGCGCGCCTATGGGGATTTCCATGTTTTGCTAGCAACCCCGACGGCCAGCACGCAGGCACTGGCCTGGATTGAGCAGCAGCTCGCTTTTGAGACCGAGATCTCCGGGGCGAAGCTTGGCTGGCTCGAAAGGAAGACTTGGGGGGCTGGTCAAAAATAAGGGGTCCTTGTTGGTTGCCCCTTTGAAAACAGGCAGCGCCCCTGGGGGCGTGGCATTTTAGCCCGCTGGACGCTTTGCCGTTGCTCCCCTGGCGAAATTCCAAACAGAGGAAACCAAGGGGCCCCTTGAATCTAGGTAGACCTCCTTGAGGTCTCAAATTGTTTGTGAGGGTGGCTTTTTGGCGTTCGTTTACAGGGAAACCAAAGGGAACACTACAATTTTGAGGCGTCCAAATGCCTCTTTTCACACTCTGGACTCTGCACCACAGAAAATCCTGAAACCCAAATTTGGGATGCCTTGCCAAGTTTGGGGGGCTTGTCTCAACTTGTCAGGGGGTCAAATCCGAGGAAGCTGAAGCCTTCGTCCTGTCCAGTGGTGCCATTCGCCTTCCAGCAGCCCAGCTGGTCTGCTTTTGGGATGTCCCAAAAGCAGGGCCCCCTAACAGCTGGGTCTCCGTCTTTGCTTTTTTGGACCCATTTTGGACCCATTTTGGACCTGACTGGGGTCGCTTTGGGGGTTGTTTCCCTGTAACCCTCCCGTTGAGTGTTGGCTTTGGTCAAGGTAAAATCATGGGGCCAGCCAACACAGCAGGTTTTCCAGTTAGTTTCCCGCCAACACCATCCAAAAAGCGCCACTTTCCAGTGACGCGTGGGGCTGAGGTGTTTTGGCTTGCCTATCTTGCATGTCATGAAAGCACAGCTGGAGTGGGCCCGCCTTGCGAGAGTGTGCAGACAAAAACAAAAAGACACCTATTTGGGCCACATGTTTTTTAAAACTTCATGGGATTTTGCAGGCTGATTTAGAAGATGTGCTTGCAAAGCATGAGGTGTTGAGATGCATCCTTTGAGAACCCTTGAAACAGAAATTCCATGAAGTTGGTTTTAGGTGCCAGAAGCAGGAGGGTAGAGGGTTTGAGGGGCGAGGATGTTCTTGCCCAGGCGACCTGTTGAGCACGAGTTTTGGCGAACGGATTCTCAGACGAGCTCACTCTTGAAGACTGTTAATTTGCACAGAGTCTACTTGTGGCACCAGCTGATTCACAGGAGTTTTGCATGGATTCTTCTTGGATTTCAGTCGCAGAAGGCATTCGTTGCTATGAGGTCCGCGTTGACAGACGACAGCTTCGGTATCAGCTTCAAGCAAAAGATTGCTGCCAGCATGAGCGCCTTGACAATCCCTCTGAAGCCCACTGACCACTGACCCCGGTTTTTGAATCGCATGGGCGGCGATCACGTCTTGTCTTTTTTTGCGGCTCGACTTTTTGAAACCGGATGTTTCAACAGTTGCCAAAGGGAAACCACAATTTTGGTAGTTTCAAAAGGGATATTTTTTTTTTCCACCGGTTGCCATCTTGGGGGCGGGAGAGTCCACCAAGCTGAGCAACGACGCAGTCATGTGCCCAGCGACCCGGGGTCCGCGCCGCGAGGTGTGGAAGAACTCCAGGCCGGCACCGGCCATCTGATTTGTGCTTTCTTGTTTGGCTGTGTCATCCCCGTCCCTCAAGGCGAAGCCTCACTCCCACGTGGCTGAGGAAGCAAAGGCGAAGCCTCACTCCCACGTAGCAAAAGGTTCCTTGAAGCCAGTGTTCAGGTGCCCTCCAGGTGCGTGGAAGGGAGGGCAGTTTGTTGTTTTCCAGTTTTTCAGAATCACTGAAAGCCTCGAGCCCACGCCTTTTCTTATCCCCACTCGCTTAGAATTGGATCTCTGGGAGGAAAGAATTCGACCGCTGGAGATCTCCATTTGCAATTTATATATCTCTCGTTCTGTTTTTGGGTCTTGAATGTCAGTGGGCTTCTTTTGCGTTGAGTCCAGACCCTCCCGCAAAGAGAGGAATTGGGGCCCGCGCCCAGCCCCCAGAAGGATCTCACTGCGGATCTCACTTCAACCTGAAAGATTCGTAAATTGTTTGATGAATTCGAGGGCATGGCGCCCCGCAAAAAGCATTGGAATCCTTTCTTTTGTTTTTGGGGGATAAGTCTCGATTCATCCGCGCTTGTTCTTCAGAAAAACATGTGTCAGTGCTCATGTTGTTGAGGTTCTGATCTGTGAGGCTGTGGTGGATTACATGTGGGTGCAGCGCCTGGAGTTGCCCTGCCAACAAGCTGTGGCCATGCTTCCCAGCGTCACCTTCGGGCAACACGAGCGGGGCCAAAACATCAGGCGCGTATTTACAAAAAAAGCAAAAAAAAACAAACAAACAAAAACGCATGCCGTGCATGATGGTGCATGCGAGTTCGGGGCGTAGGTGTCCTTTTTAGGTTAGTTTGACTAGAAATAGATGGCACTGGCTTAGATAGGTTTTATTCCATTTACCACGGCCATCTATTTTTCCAAAAGGCCACCTATGGTTCGGGGCGCCATGTTTGAAACGCTCTTTGCAGAGTGCGCTGTGCTGCCCCGCGCGAATTGCAGGCTGACATACTTTGATGGGAAGAGGCCTGCGGAGGGTGCTGAGTCGAGTTCTGATTGCAGTGCCGTTGAAGAAGCTTGCGGCTTGATTTGGCCGTGGTTGTCAAAACCAATGGGATCCCATTTTGGGGTAGGTGCATTCTCCACCCATTTTAGAACCTATTTTAGTGGTTGGATTGGGATGTTCACTGGGGGTACGATTTGGATTTTGACCCATGGCCATTTTGAAGACACTGCCCATGTGTAGCTGTTGAGTCTCAAAGCGGCGCTGGCAGAACATCATCGCTGCCTCATGGATCGAGCCGCGCTTCCACCGATCAAGCCGCAGCGGTCCAGACAGCGTCCGAAGTCTGAAAGGCCCAAGGAGACGAGGACGGAGATAGTAAGGCTGGGTGCTGAATAATTAGAAACCATGCATATGTTCTTCTTTTTCTTCTTTTTTTTCTTTCCCTGAACAGCAACCCAAAAGAGGATGGGAAATGTAGGGTGAATTGCCCCCCTCTCCCCGCTTGAACATGGAAACCACCTTCCTGCCACCCCCTGTCCCCCCCCCTTCCCGCACAGGATGAGGGATTGTTGTGAAATCATGGTGATCTATTTGTATCGCCCAGGCCACCGGACATCGAGGGCAACCTGATCAAGCGCTGGGGCATGAATTTTGTGCAGCAATTGGGGCAGAACTCCTACCCCACCAAGCCAAACCGCTGGCAGCGGTCAATGCAGGGAAAGCAGACGGCGCCCAGAGTAGCACGGTCCATAGAAGAAGCCGCCCTAGAACAAGGGGGGTCCAAGGGCATCTTGGCTGCTACTGACGCTGGAGGTACTTTTACCCTCCTGTAGCATGAAAAGCTCTGTTAAAGGCAACTCGTCTTTCAGCACCCCCGAGTCAGACCCTATGTCAGTGGATGGGAGGGCAACGGTTTTGGTTTCTTCCCATGTATTCCCATGTTTTCCCCCTCGGCCGAAAGTTATCCACCCAGGCGTGTGGGGCGATATGTCTCGCATTCTGGACTTTCCTGGTCGGCCCAGCGGTTCGCAGATGTCCCTTGAGTCCTGGGAGGTGGACAGTGTGGAGTTCGATCATGCCCTGCGGCAGATCCCCATGTGATCTGGAAGCCTTCCCGGGCCAATCAGATGTACGCAGATGGGCCAATCGGGTTTTTTTGACGTCTAAGTGACCATGGTGAGCGAGCCATGTCACACCACGTCCACTCCTGGAACAGATGCTACCAGTTGCTCACGCAATGTGTAGGTACAGCATCAGGTAGTTTGGCGCAGCCGTGCAGAAACCTGCTATGGCACTGTGCCCGCGAGTCACTTGGATAGACGGGGGTCCTTCCGCTGTTCTGTGTCACGTTCCAGTGAGTGGATTCTCAGCAAGTGAAGGACCCCAGAGCTTAGTGGCGATGTAGGCGTATGCAGAGCGAAGGCAATGCAAGATGAATGCAACGGAGTTGTGTACTAGCGCGGTTCTGCATACCAACACGCACGCACATATTTGTTATGTATATGCATGCATGTTGTGTACAAAAGGCACGGGAGTTGCTGGGATACTACATGTAGAAGAAAACATTAAGTTGAGTTTTATGCTTGTGCAATAGCTTAGGTTATGTAGTTCTGGATGTTGCCAATTGTGCATGGACATGGCATGCACGTGTTTAAACGTATGCACAAAAACGCACCATCCCGTACGTACGCACGAACGTACATACTTGCATGCCTGCCTACATACATTCACACATGCGAATATCTTGCACATGCACATGCAGATAAATATGCACATACATAAATATGGAGAGAGAGAGAGAGAGAGAGAGCGAGAGAGGGGGAGCTAAAAAGAGAGGTACATGTGCGTATGCATGCACCTCTTCCCTGGCGTGTGCAGCGCTTGTTAGTGCAATGTGGTGAGGGTAGTGCCTTTTTGTTGGTCATGTCGTGCCATTGCATGTTGTGCAAGGTTGCATCAAGCATGTAACGCAGTGCTTTGACACGATGTTCTTGTATTTCTGCAGAGGCCTTGTACCTCCAAAAGCGACCCAACTTGAGATAAGTTGTGTCAATGGGTTGGCCTGTCCCCAGAACGGTTGGGTTCTTCGGAGCTTCCCTTGAAACAACTCCCCGCACTGGTTTGGGACCTGGCCAGTGGCCTTTCGATTTTCTGGTAGCCGGGAGTTTTGGCCGATAGAAACTATCTCCTGGGGAAAGAATTAGTTCGAGGGGCTGGGCCCTTGGCTAGGACAGGTTGTGCGGTGTGAACGGCTCCTTAGATACAGGTTCCTTTTCCGGCAGACTATGATTCACATGGTAGATGTGAGCAATCTTGTTTATTCAGCCCCTGCTGACCGGGTCGGTGCAAGGCTTGCCTGGACAGTGGAAGGCATGGTCTTCTCTGGGCTGTGCGCAGACGCAGGCGCGCGACGCGAAAGCTTCGCCGGTGAGTCACCGGATTTCCCGGCTGTCGGCCTACTTTTGGTCAGTTCTAAAAAGTTTCCACTTCAAACCATAGAAGCTGAGGGTCCACAAATTGCAACACCATGTCACCATTTTGGGGCTTCGGTGGGTGGGTGCCTATTTTCAAGTTGGCTGCCCCAGCCATGCGTCGGCAAGTCTGCTTGACGTGCGCAGGCCCATCATGCTGGGAGGCTAGGCGACCCTTCACAGGCTGGTCAATCGGACAGAAGCTCAGGGTCATTGGTGGCATTTTCCTTCGGCCTTGGAGCCAGGCACTCTTCACTTCGACTGCGCCATCCAGCTTGAGCTGTGATTGGGGTTTCCATTGCGCGAGTTTCCGGCGCATGAGCTCACGCGGCCTGCGACGTGAAAGGAGCCGACCGGAGCGAAGTGCATCGCCCGCCGGCGAGTCAGCGGGCGCTCGCGGAAGGCGGGCGATGCTGAAAACGGTGGGCCGTTCGAAGGGCTACGGACGCGTGCCATCACGGGCGCCACGCTCAGACGTATGTGGTACAAAGCTCACGCGCAAAAGGAGTTTTGCTTTTAGCTGATTTGTCCTTCTGGAATGGGGGGCTGCCATACCAAGTGGAGATACACATCCCATGAGATGCAAGTTGGTTTGTCATAGCTGTGCTTGCCTCTGAGTGGGAAACCATCTCCCCAAAAGCAAGAAGTTGTGATTTCTCTTAGTTTCACATCCAAAACTTATACCACAAAAGGGGCCGCCATGAACCAAAGTTGTCCTTCAGATTTGTCCGCAGTATGTGGCCCCAGCTGGTGGCTCGGTGCAGGAATCCTTTGCACAGATGGCCAGCGCGAGCCTTGCCTGCGGTCTGAATTTCTCGGGGATGATCAAAGCACCTCAAAGGGGTTGTTGGGGAAGCCCTATGCGGGGGTGGTCCAAGGGGGGGGGTCCCAGGACTGCCTAGGAACCCTAATTTACCCACCCCTTCCCCCCCAGGGATTCTATAAGGCTAGGAATGTTGATGGACACCTTCATTGGAATGCAGAAGGCCAGAGACAAATCCCACCCAGGGAACTGTGACCGGCACAGGAAGCTTTGCCAGATGTCCAGATGCTTTTGTTTGCCTACTCGCAATCACTGGCGCGGTTTTGGATGGGCCTGTTCTGCACAGGCCATGACTGCATTCGTAGCACGTTTTCCTGGATTTGAGCCTATCAAAACCCAACAAAGGAACATTGACAGCCTCTTGAACTAGACATACTCAGAAAGCACATCTCCCAAGGGAAGCTACGGCTGCTTTTGCATCGGGTGCAGGATAACGACTGTTTGGATGTTGTCAAGCATGAGAATGAGGATTCCCATTTTTTTCAGTTGCCAGACTTCTTTCTGTAATGAAGCCCTTTTGGGTTCCTTCATGTTCTTTTGCACCAGGCAACCACATTTTTTCTTCTTCCGGAGGTTGGATCTGTCTGCGTTCCCGTCGAGTCGATCCAAGGACAAAGCCTCGGGGTCGCAGCTTGAAGCTGTGGGCGTCAGCTGCTTTCCTCTGCCCTCTGGTGCGAGACTTGGAAGCCGAAGAGAATTTCGCCCGGCGTTGTTGGGTGCCAGTTTGGAGTCCGCCCGCCCTCTCTGCCTGTATGTGTAAACAGATGTTCACATATATATATATATATATATGGGTCTGTGTTTTTTTAACCGTGTCAGTTCTTTAGTCTTCGTGGGAGGTGGGGCTTGGGCGAGCCATACCCCCGAATCATACCCCGAACCATACCCCCGAGCCATACCCCGAGTCATACCCCTTAAAAAAGACAATAAAAACTAACTTGCAAGAACTGTGGCATGTGTGGAAGCTATAGGGGGTTTAACTTCAAGTGAAGAAGGGGGTCTTGTCAAGTGGTTCCTGGATCTATTCTTGAGTCTGCGATGCTTGCATGGTTGGGCTCTGATGTCATGGGGCCAAGTACAGTTGACATGTCCACTCACACACTCACTGGTTACTCGTGGGGGGCCATTTTGGCTCAACTAATGTTCCTTGACACTCGGTTACCCACCTCGGTCTCGGCTTGCTATTTTCAATGGAAAGTGCCAATGGATGGAGTTATAGAGCAATCCTGCGGATGTCCTGGTACTAGAGTTGTCTGTAGCATCCGTGGTGCTGTGGCCGGGGGGTGCAGCTTGACGTAAGACGCTGGGACTTGCCGGGCGCTGTGGCGGGGGGTGCCGCTGCTGAGCTTGAAACTTGGAGCTTGCTTCCTGCAGTCTGTCCGACGCGGTGGAAACAGCTGTCTGTTTTGGGCCACTGTCGCAGTGAAACACAAGCTGTCTTTGTGCTCCTGGGGTACTCTTGGTGTCTTTCCGGTCGAAAAACATCTGTCCCCCGATTCATACCCCCGATTCATACCCTTCTGCTGCCATTTGCAGCCAAGAGCCTCTTGCGCTCTGGGCAGTACTAGCGAAGCTATGCCGCCCAAATCCTCAGAAGACACAAAACTCAAAGAGAAGCACTACAGGAACCAGCTCGCGGCTCTTTTCGCAGAAGTTCGCCAGAAGGTGGGTTCGGAAGGCTTGCTGCGATGTATCAAGCGCGACACGGTACACCACCTGTGAGAGGCCCACTAGCCTCTGCGCGGCTGCCGTTTGAGGATGTCACGCTGTCTTGCCCTTACGCTGGTTCGTGACTGGTGCGGGTGGCGTGCCTGACTGGGCAGCGGCGCTTCCCCTTCAGCAACGCTTGCTTGGGTCTGTGAGCACGCGGGTCGCTTGAACTCCAAATGGAGGTGGCCATGACGTTCGAATCAGGCAGTGTCTGCGCCTTCCACCTAGCGCAGCAGCTTTCGCTAACCCACTAACGCAGAGTGGCAGCAGCTGTGTAGTTCAGGCCACTCACAAGCGCCCCAGGCTGGCTTGTAGCAACTAAGCGGTCCAAATTCTCACGGCTATCCAGTTGCCAGCGCACGGGAGCTTTGCAGCGTCCAAAGCCACAAAGCAAGAGTTCAGAGGCGCGCGAGCCATACCCCGAATCATACCCCCGAGCCATACCCCGAACCATACCTGCGATTCATACCCCTTATACCAACCTCCCGGCACGGCCACGTCATAAAAACACACCCATATATATATATATGTATATTCTATGTGTGTATATATATATATATATGTGTGTATATGTATATATATATATGGATAGATATAGATGTGTGGGTGTGTGCGCGCGAAGATCTGGGATTCGGGCTGGAGATATGCTCGAAGATCTTCCTCAAACAAATCATCCATGCTTAGATGAAACTTCGGGGAACTTGTCTTTGGGGTTCCACGTTCATTGGCAGAGCAGGAAGTGGCAGGAACGCTGTTTGGGCACCAACTCGGAGCCCGCCCCCCCTCTCTCTCTCTCTCTCTCTTTTTTTTTTTCTCTCTCTCTCTCTCTCTCTCTCTCTCTCTCTCTCTCTCTCTCTTTCTATGTATATATGGGTGTGTGTGTGTGACTGACTAGCTGGCTTTTTTTCAGGATGCCCTTTTTATTTTGGTTTGAAAGGTTTCCCACGGGTTTTTCTTGAGTCCCCTTCAACACATACCCACTTGCCCCTTGTGATTTCCCACACTCCCGGCTCTTTTTCTCGGGAGATTCCCTTTCACGTCAACTACCAAAACAAGGGGCGGCCTTGTCCCCCATGAAAATCCAAAGGGCTGGGGTTGCTGCTGCAATTTGCCATGCTCGAGTCGGCCAATTGAAGATGCCCGCAAGCAAATCAGGCATGGTTCGATGAATCTGCTTTCGGGAGGCTTCTTTTCTGGGGTTCTGTGTTCAGAGCTTCCAGTGTCGGGTTCCGTTGACCCTCCAAGCGGTGGCTGACGTGATTTGACTAGGAAGCATAGTTGATAGTACGCCTTGTGGCGTGGTACTCAGTTTTGGCACTGGTGTTGAATTTTCACTCGCCACCCCGCCACCCCGGGGCACATGGCTGACCAGACCTACGCACAGAACCCCCGTTATCCAATTTGTTGCCCGGAAAATAATGGGAAGTTCTATGGGTGTCTTTTTTCAGGGTCCTCTTCAGTCTTGCTGTTGGTTTCATTTTGAAAACACAAACAAGTGGTACCGAGCCTCAGAAAAGACGAGCCACATGTCGGCGCCTTGGCTCGAGATCCCACCGGAAGGCGTTTTCCTACGCCGGAGCGCCTTCGCACGGCAACCTCACAGGCCGCTGGGAGGCGCAAAGCCTGAGATGCGAGTGGCGCACGAAAAGAGGGTTGATTCAACTGGCTCATGTGGCTATGGGTCAAAAATAGGGAAACCCCTAACATGAAACCCTGGTAAATGGAAACAAGGACTAAAACCTGGGGTCTTCTGGTGGTTGAATGTTCATGTGAGTGATTGTTTTGGAGGTTTCTCTTAACGTTACTTTTGGGGGTGACTTCAAGTTCCCTTGAAGCCACGATATGTTTATAACATGGGCCCATTCCAAAAGAGCCGCGGGCCAAAGCAGGGAGACACGTGCGAGGCGCGGCGAGTTCCGTTGCAGGCGCGAGGGGGCTTCGAACAAAATGGTGGACCCCTTTCGGGGCGGGTTTAGGCAAAAGAAGCCAGCCACCCCAAGCTGGGTGTGCCACTATTTTGAGAAACACCCACGTGCTGAGAATGGTGCATTGGGCCAGCAGTCTGGTGTGAACCCTTTGGTTCCATCCTTTGGCTCTTTGGTTGATTCATGGGTTCACATGACACATGTAAAAGGCGCTCCGGAACACCCCGCAAAAAAAGACAAACAGAAGAAGAAAAAGCTGGAGACCGATTGGCCCGAACGCCCCGGGCAGGCGAAGGACGGGCATGACACGTCTGAGGTTCCAAAGGCCACAGTGCTGAGCACCGCAGCACCTCGACAAGCGGGGCGTACGCATTGGGGCTGTTGATGCTGCATTTCTCTGGGTGAATTATAACGACCTCACACGATATGTGGGGAATAGCCCCCAAACCACCTTATTTCAGGCTGGTGAAACATCATAATTCGCCCAGATTTCTTTTCAGTCCTTTAACGGACCCAGATAGAGGCCAGCCAAGAATCTTTGCTACCAGGTGATGTCAACGATCCCCCATGCACCACAGGTGGCTTCGGGATGTATCCCTTGAGGAACCCTGTTTCTTGTTGCTGGACCGTTTTGTAAGCCCCAAAGCCAAAAGTCACTTGAGGCCTTTGGCTTCTGGCGTGTGCTGAGTGCCTTTACTTTTGCAACACTCGTTCAGGGCCATCAACATCAGCACTCTGAGAGAATTTGCAAAATGACAGTCTGACATGACTTAAGGGGTGGTAGCTTTCATGTTTTCAGCTATTAGAAGTATAACTTTACAAGATGGAAACAGTCGCTTAAGCGGGCCTGCGGCTCTCATGTTTGGGCCACTTCCGACCATGGGTTGGAAGTGTCCGTTGGCTGATATGCTTTGCAATCTGCGCGTGTTGCCCAACCGAAAGGAGAAGAAGGACCCTTTTGGCATCCTACAACCATTCCCACTGGCCAGGCAAACGGCTTGGGGAGATCAGTTGCGTGCTTTTGCGGCTTCCAGATTTGCTTGCGGAAAGCCCAAGGTAAGCCTTGCCAAAGGCATGTTGGGCAGTGGTGCCGGCGCCTCAGCTCCTGCCTGATCGCACCAAGAAAGGAGCTTCCATGGAACATCCTGCTGCCAGCAGTCATGCCATTCAATGGACAGATGTTGTCCCGCTCAGTCAACGTGCACACCAATGGGTATATGGGGTACATTCATGAACAGCGGGCCTTGATACGCTGCGGTCCTCAAGTGTCTTGTGCTTGTTATGTTTGTTGTCTTTGCTTGCTTTCCCTTGTTTTCCAGGGGATGCTTTTCCGTTATTCTGTGTGTTGTGTTCTTGCCTCTATTTCCAGGGCATATATTCTTCCGTTACTCTGTTTTGTGCTCTTCTCCTTATTGAGGGGGGAGGGCAGATCTTTGAACCCGGAAAGACCTTCCTTCGTCCCACCCGCCCTCGGTTTCCGCGCGTCGGAAAAATCCGCCGTCCGCTGGAGCGACTGGCGCGAGGCGTTGTCGCTCTCTGCGAATGTGGCGGCCTTCACGCAGACCTCCCAGGGCCTGGGGGTGGCCACCAGCATCATCTTCGTCATGACCATGCCGGGGAAGCCAAGAAAACCCTCCATTTCTATGGCTTTAAAAGGAATTCATTTGCTTAAGAATATGCTTTTTCTATTTTCCCTTTGTTGGCTTGAAAAGGAATTTTCATCACTACTGGAAAGTTTTTTGTTTTGTTCCTGGGGCCTTGTCCAAATGGAAGAAACGACCCAGGGAATTCGGCTTTAAGGGAACTCAGAAATATCTCCCCGACCTGGAGGTGGTCGGTTGTTTTGTTTTACTTGGGTCTGGTGTTGGTTGGTCAGGTAAAGTACCTATTGGGTGGTTTGGATTTGGTGGGTTGGGGGATTTAAGAAGCCTGGATTTTGCAGGGGGTTAAGGGGAAAAAGCAGCCACCAATCCAAACCACCGATTGGGGGGAAACTGAGTTGTTCTTAGCTTGTTCTTTTTGAAGGTAGTTCAATGTGTTTAAACTGTTGACAAGTTTGGCTTTTCAACCAGTCACCTTTTGGTCTAGGTGCACAAGGCCTGGAGAGGGCATTCCGAATGACAGTTTAGACCTAGCCTCCAATCACAGAAGCGGATCCGGGTTTTGGAAGACTAGCCTCCCGCCTTTTCGTTTACATGACCGGGGCCCTGCCAGGTTTCAGGATGCCAGGTGGGAGGGTTATTTGGCTTTCCTTTTGGAAAGCCCGTCCAAAATTAGAAAGAGGCTAAACGGGCTCTTTGGGACTTTTAGGCCTTGGATCAATGGGGGGGGGGGGGGGGTTCCCTGGCTTCCCTTCAAGAGGATTTGGGCCAAAAACCCAAGTGGTGAATCAGATAACCTGCACTTGTCCTATTTTTAGCTTGTGAATCGTGCTGGCTTTTATTTACTGTCGTTGGCTATGGAGGGAAAGCGGCGGCGGCACAGGCCTTCATAAAAGCCTTTGGTGTCATGTAGTTATTTCAGTATCTTTGGAAGTGCTTTCTGGAATTTCAATTCCTGAATAGTGACGTGTCATGCATCGCTCGAAGACTATTTGTGATGGCTGCATGCAGTTGACCCCTGAGTAGCTAAGTCGAGTTGCTAAACCCCCTCGCCAAGAGCTTCGGGGAAGTGCCCTTGATGGACAGATCGATTGGCACGAGCCTGAGGCTGGCCGCTTACACCTTCCAGATGGTTGCAAAGATCAGCTCAGCGACTTGTCAGCAGAAGTTGACCTTGGACGGGAAAACCGGCCCCGGAACCTTTGTGGCAGAGGGGTGGCCGCACCGATGTCGCAAGTGAAGCAATAACGAAGGTGTGCTAAATTGCCCCTTTTCAGCAATGATGCGAGAAGCTTGGGAAGACTACAATCTGGATGAAAAGGTCCCCTGTCCACTTCCATGATTGGCTTTCTTCCCAAGTTTCCTGGCTTCAAGCTTTTCGAGAAAGCCACTTAAGTAAACACGCAGCTTTCACTTGGCCAATCATAGCAATCATGGCCCCCCAAGTTTTTTTGGCTTCAAGCTTAAGCACGAAGTTTCGACTTGGCCAAGCCAGGCGAGTTGGCAAACAGGGGCCATTTGAGCGACTCCGTTTCGATCCGATCCCAAGGAGACGAGCACCGAAGACTTTGGCACCGCTTGGTCCGCTACGGTGGGAGAGGAGACCTCATGGATGCCGCGCTTGGCAGTGGGCACTTTGGCCATGGGCGACGTCGCGTTTTCGGAGACCCCCCCGCCAACTAACATGGGTACGGGTCAAAATAAACCCACCGAGGGAGTGCAGGTTTTAGTCCTTGGTTCCATTTTCCAGGGTTCCATTTTGGGTACCTATTTTTTGACCCGCAGCCACATAGCACCAAACATGGGGTCCCTTGAGGAAACCAATCTTCCCAGTACCCTCCCAGAGCTGCCATGTTAGTGGAAGGGAGGGGGTACCCATGTTGAAGTGGTGAGAAGTGGTTGACTTCTGTGCCTCAACCCGGGGTTCCCAGGCATGTGTGAGAACTTCAGGAGAATCACCATGTGTCCCAATTAAGAGGTAAGAGCCCCTGGAATGGCTGCGGTTCTTCAAAGCCATCCAAGAGTGACCCTTTCTTTTTGCTGTCGCATCACAAGACGCGAAGCCTCATGGGATTGGGGCACCCTCCAAAAGCATCGCCGGGCTCAGGACTCTCATCGAAGCGGGGGCAAACAGTTTTTTCCACCGCGCCGGGTCAGCCTTGCATGCCTAGGCATACTCTCTGGCATCACCTGCACTGTATACGTCGGATGCTTGGCCTGGCAGTCTCCCGTGTCGCCCGCGGCAAGGCTCTTCTGAGGGAGTGTGTGTCGTGTGTGTTTTTTGAGGGTACCCTCTTCACCTTGCTTTCAAGGGCGAGTAAAAGGGACACCACCATGTTTTTGCCCCCCCACCCCCTCCCTGGCATTGGGTGGATCGCACACTGAGGCGATGATCCTTGGAGACTTAGTGTCAGGTTTCCTGCACCACGCACTGCCTGCTGCAGGCATTCGACCGCTTGATGAGCTGTGAGCACCCCGGGCGGCTTCTTTTTTCTGGCTCCCCAGTCCCGAGAACCAGAAAGTGACGAATGAACATGTTGGGGCTTGGAAGAGCGGTGGGCCTTTTTTATGAAAGGTCTCAACATCCATTGTGGCAAGCAAAGATGGAAGGCAATTTGTGCCCCACCAATGCGCAACCTGACCATGCAGGGCCTTAGGGAAAAAGAGGTGTCCCTTCCCACCAGGCTCTTGACACGAATGGGACTTTCTCTTAAAACGGTGAAGCTCCTTTGGCATTGGTCATGCAAAGGAGGCCAAAAGGAAGCCACCCATTTTGAGGACCCCCCGAAGCTGAGAAGCCCGATGCCAGGAGCTTACAAAGTGCTTTGCTCGCGTGGGTCCGTGCTGGTCAGCATCACTTGCTTCGTTTTGCTCCCACTTTGCTTGGCCGAAGACTTCTCGCACCTTGGAGCAAGGGGTGCAGTCGTGTCGTGCTACTGCCGTGAAACTGGCGCGTTTTATGCAGTTCCTCCTTTATAGCTGTTTCAAGCCAAATGTGGCCGCCGTCCGCAGCTTCAACATTTCTCAGGTTCGGTGGTGGATGGACGCACTCCTACACCTAAGAAACGCTGGAATGATTCGACCCCCCCTGTAGATACCAATCCACAACGGCTTTCCATGTTTTCTTAGGTGGTGCGAACGGATTCCGTCCACAGTATGTGTCGCCAACCGTGCATTGACTCAGGAGCCTGGCCTTTACTTCCTTGCTTGGGCTGGTTGCATGCCGGGGACCCCGGGACGAAAAAGAACGCAGCGGATAGCCAAGATAACATGGAACTGCAATCATCAAGTGACGTGGTTTGTTTTGCTGGTTAAGTAGGCAGGGAATGAGGGAATGACCCCTCGAGGCGCTCCCCTATTATCGTTCCCCTAAAGGGGAACCCTAGGTTCATTCTGAAAACTTTGGGTCATTCCCACTGAGCACCAGCAAGTTATTTACCTTCAGTTCCCGTTTGGCAGGAATCCTAGCACTTTTGGGCTACCCTCTTCAATACGAACCCCCTAGAAACCTTTGGTTTCTGAATCATCCAGCTAATTGGGAGGAGTCTTTTCTGGCCTTTTGAGAGTCTTGGACCCTCTTTAATACCCTTAATATGGTCGACCCGCCCTATGTTCCTTTTGTCTCCGCGGCAAAGCCCGGGATTCTGCCTTGGTTACAGGCCCATTCAAGGGATTCTACTTGGCTCCAGGTTATCACAGTTCAAGGCGAATCGACCTATGACGTTCCCAAGTTCAGAGGTTTCCCATCACTTTTCGTTTCCCTGGTTTGGGTTCCCATGTCCGAGAGGTTCCAAAAAGTCAACGATCTCCTTTCCAGGTCCGACATGGGCAGAGCAGTTCATTCGGATTCGGTCAAAAAGCAACTCCTTTGGCGAAGTCGAAGAGACGTTCGAGGCGTGTACCTTGCCTTCTTTGCCATCACCAGAGCCTTTGCCGCTCGGATGGAAGAAAGGATTTGCATGGATTTGCCATGCGTTCGACATTCCGGTGAAGGTTTCTTGGCCAAGGGGCACTGGGCACGAGGGAAACGATCACTGGAATTTGAAGGGCAGGGTTCAGGTTATAGGTTGGGTCAGAAGTCCTGACACGGCAAATCGACACGAAAAGCAGTGGGGTACCTGAGGTTGGGTCAGAATTCCTGAAAAGCGAGTGGTTTTTTTCCGCTCGGACTCAGGATGGCAGCTATCTTCCCGGAGGGCAGTTCTTCCCTTCCGCCCCTTATGGAACCACTCCGCTGGTTGGGGCCAGAGCTTTGGCAAAAGAGAAGACACGTCTCGAGCCGTCGCCCCTTTTTGGTTTCGACGTCCGAATCGACAAGCCACGGACCTTGCAGGTTGCAAGTGAGACAAACCTTGCCCAACAAAACACAACCACAGACCACTGGTACATTGCAGTGGCTTGGACTTCCTGGTTCCCTTGCTTGCAATATTTTGGATATTTTGGGCATCCGGATCCGATTCGCCTTCTTTCGGCCGATTTGCTGATGCCTGAGGAAAGGTTGCAGATGCAGTGAACATTCGGGCCCTGGTTTTCCTGTCCAATGTGAGTACCGCCACTCGGCACCAGCGGAAATCATCCAAGTCTTTTGTGTACATCTGCAGTCGCAGGCATGATGATCCGGTCATTCCCTCCGCCTTGTCGCAACCATTTCCTGTAAAAATTGAGCTTGGAAGCAAAGGACTGGCGTGCGAAAGTTTCTGAAACCAGGGCCAATGACAGCACATCACTCACCTCGCCAGGCTTACATGAACCACGGCATGGCGCCACCCACATTCCAGGAGCGACGGTTTGTCAAGGTCATCCCTTGTTTCGTTTGGTCCGCCAAGTCAGCGGCCGGCCCCAACCATGCCACATCTCAGGGAGGCTGACTTGTAGATTTTGCGGCGAGTTCTTGAGCACAAAAACCCGAAGGACAGAGGTCCATGTTTGGTGTTTTGACAGCGCACGCCGCGCTTCGCGTACCGTTTCGCGAGGAGCTGAGAAGGGGAGCGGACACATCCTCTCAAGCCCTCAGACGATATAGGTTGGCAGCCTGGCGAGGATGAACCAGTGTATATAGAATAACTGGTTGGGCCTAGTGACGCTGATCTTCCGAATTGAAAGGGGTCGGGTGAAGGGAGGTGTGTAGCCGTAAGTTGTTTGGACGTGCTGGAATGCCACAAATTCCCCCATTGGAAGGGAGACAATTGCTTGCCAGCCCATGGCGAGTTTGGGTCCGAAGCCCCAAAGAGGCGCTTTTCTTCACGGACCGAAGCCCCAAAGAGGCGCTTTTCTTCACGGACACCGAAACGGATCCCTAACAAATTTGCTTTTGTCGCACTTCGTGAGTTCATGACTTTAAACATTTTCAAACTTTTTGGGAAGACCATTTCAACGGTAAATAAAAAGTTTGGACTGGTTTTGGCCAATCCACTCAGGAAGTGAGCTGTGATTTGCCGCGTTGCCAGTTGTTAGCCGCCAACGCATCGACCATGAAGGTGATTAGGAATTGCCACACGTTTTTGTGGATTGAGATTCAGACTCACAATCTTGATTGGACACCGCTGGGTTTATCAGACAGGATGAAATGCAGGATCCAAGCTAGTCTAAGCCATGATTAAACCACAACCCATCATGCGCCAGGTCAGCAGGTTCTAATATTGAACCTTGGACTCGGATTAGTGCCTGTGTGGCCCAAAAAGTGATCCGGAGCCAATGTAGAATCGGACTCCCTCAAAAAAGAACAGGGGGGTCCGCTTATATTCGCTTATACTTCTTGTTTGGAGACAACCACGTCCATCCGAAAGTGATCAATTTTCCCAAAAGAGCAAAGTACTGAGCCATTTGTTCGACCCTTACTATTCCCGGTGGCTATTTTACTTCATATGCTTTGAGGCTGCCTTATCGCCCAAAGGCGGTCCCGTGCAGTTCTTTTCTGCTTGCCTCCCAGGCAGTCTTGGGCGCCTTCGGGGTCGCAGGCTTCGTTTGCACCGCGCCCCGGCGTCCATTTTTTCCGAGCCTCGGAGCCTTTGGGGTGAGCTTGAAAGCAAAAGTGGCCCGACAAAGCCTTGTGTCAGACCTTGACTGCTATTGCGTTGATCTTTAGACTTTAACTTTCTGAGAAATCAAGGGGTTTACCACTAAACCTACAAAAAGTCAAACTTTGTGCAGAGGGATCAACTGCAACCAAGAGACTGGAAAGGTGTTAGCCGCTGTTCGCCAACTTGGGGCATGGTGGGGTATTAGGTCGACAAGCGCCATGTGCGAAATCTGGGTACCCCGGACCCCCCCTGAGATCCGCTCCTCCCCCTGCCATAGCCAAGATGAACTGAACGAGCTATATATTTCTCAGTCAATCTGATTGAACAAGTTCTGCTGAGAAAGACTTGACAGATTCAAACAAGTATTGTTACTCTCAATCTATTTGAACAGGTTCTGCTGAGAAAGACTTGACAGATGTCAATTAAATATTGGTACGAAAGCAGTTTCAGCTGTCTTACTTTTTGTTTTTTAGTCTTACTTATGTTTACCTAGTCTGGCCAATAGGACTCCAACAGGAAAGTCACAGGAAATGCATGTTTCGTCATTTTCCTGTGGAGGGGACCATGACTCATCAGGGGATTGTGTATTTTTGATGCGGGACAGACCTCTTTGTGAGCCTGTCACCTTGATTGGCTCATACTGTAGTAGGAATGCAGCAAGCTTGCTGCTTTTTGCAAACTTTTTGCATCAAGATTTGCAAGGGCAACCCTTGGAGCGTTAGCAAAAAAAACCAATAGTTTTGGCACATCAAACACTTGCTTGCTTTCATTGTTGGGATCGTTTGGCGGCAGTGATGGGCGTTTTAATCAGGGCCGTACAGTAGTGGGTGCAAACAACGGATGAGGGGTACAAAAAACGGATGAGGGGTGTAATCTTCCCAAACTTTGCAGGGTGCCTTCCAAGTAGTCTTGGCTGAAAGTGGGTGAGGAAGAGGGACTGTCTTCAATCAGTGGACTTTGTGTTTTGTGTGCTCAACATGTTTGACAACCTTTGCATGGCGATGGCCACAGCATGATCGAGTGGTACAGCGAGGCTCACATGTTCAATCATAGCCTGGCCAATGCCGTCTAGCCGACAATTTCAATGACACCGTCGCTGTTGCAGTAAGGCTGCAGGTTTTGCTGCGCAATGAGCACATCCCCCTTGATTAATAAAAAAGTTTCCATGATGTGGGTAGCTTCCCCCTTTGGCGTGGTTGAGCGCTAATGGTTTTCAAGGGCACTTTGTAGGCTAAGTGTTCTTCAGTTCTTTAGGGTGTCCTTGGGGAACTTGAAAAGAATGAGGCGGAGTGAAGGACTGGCAGCCCGTCCAGCCAAAGGTTCTACTCGGTTGTTCCCATTTCTCTGGGAAGGGAGATTCCTGCTACAGCCCGTGTCAGCACACATCCCTGCCGAACCGAACAAAACGCTCTGTGTAGAGGAATCGTTTTTTGGGAAAGGACCCCCTTGTTGTTTTTCCCCACATGCCCCCGCTTTCTCACCCCGCCAAGAGTCAAACATCCTCTTTTGTAGCACCTTAGCATGCTTGAGCCGTGTTTGGTTGTACCATATTTTCCGCCGAGTGCCATGCCTTTCTCTTTAGATGGGCTCAACTCTGTTTTTTGAGCGCTTTTGGTTTGAAACACAACCTCTTGGCCATTGGGCCAAGCTGGAGTCAGCTTCCTTTTGGGGTGATGTTGAAAGGGGACTCCATGGCCCCATTATTTTGGGTGATCACATGTTTGAAGGTCCTGGAGACTCCAGGTAGGGTAGGGACCCCCCTACTTAAAACAAATAAAGCAGCCCAGGGCCCAGGAGGTAGGAATCCTCCGAAACCCTCCCGAAAGCTGCCTCACATTACCATATTTAGGCCTATCGACCCCAAGACGCTTCATCAGCTGGTGTCCCTTTGGTTCCCCTCTGGTTTCCCTTGGTTAAAAACAAAACCGCAGATCTTAGAGGAAGCTCTTTTAACGAAGCTCCTGCTTGGGTTCCACGTTAATTCTGGGTCCGTAGGCTCATAACCCCTCCAATGCACACCCCCCTCCAACGGAGAACCCCGACCCCTCAAGGGCCCTGAGGCCCAGAAGTCAATCAGGACCCTTACAATTGCTAAATAACCATTCACAAGCTTCCCAACCCCCCCCCAAAAAAAAAGGGGGGATCACGTAGAATAAAGAACAGGAAAACAACACCAACAAGCAAAACCCAAAAGCGAAACACAACGCCGGCCTCCGAGGCCTTGATGGCGGCTGGCTTCAAGACCTTTGGCGCCAGCGCCAGCGGACTGCTTCTCTCGAATTACTCCGGCATGGACCATGCCCCTCGCTGCAATGTGGGTCTGTCATTTTTTGGAAAGCACCCGTCCGTTTTGTGGTTTTAAAGGAAACCAATATGACAACGGCTGCAACTGTTTGGGTCTGTCATCGCAGGGAACCTGTTTTTGGAGTTGGTACCGTTGCCCGTCCCATTTGTGGGGAAGCCAACAGGAGAAACCACCAGTTCTGGGTGGTCATAGGGGAACCCCCCAAAATGGAGGGTGTCCTGTCGTTTTGCCTTTCACCATCCAAAATCGCGGTACCCCTAAAAAGGCACCAAGATCATCGCCCGAAACTAATCGATTTTTCAAGGGCCATGGTAGGTTGCACCACTTGGCTTCATGGGGTCCAAAAGTCGCTGGGTTTTTTGGTCTCGGAGGGAGAAGGGGCGACTCACTAACTCCCGCTAAATCCGAGAACACACAAGCATTGTCCCACTTGCTGTAGAAGCAAGGCATGTTGACCGCAGCTTAAACTGGGTCCTCAAAATGAAGAGACCCCAACATGGGGCGATGTCGTTTGGTTTCCCCTTGAAACAGCCGAACAAAAGGCACCCTCAGCAAAACCACAATCCCACGTGCTCGCCTTGTGCCAGTGCGGGGGGTGGGTCGGCGCAGAGGCTGCGGAAAAAGCACACCGATTGGCGAGGTGCCAAAAAAGCGCAAGTTGCATACCGGCCAGGCAGCTTCCTTGGGTAAACTCGGGGTGATGGTGAGCATCCTCTTTGGCTACCCGCTGAACTTCATCCTGCTGCGCACTGAAGCCCCTGGTGCTGCATCGGGATCAATCCATTGGCCCCGGTACTGGGGACTTGAGCTCTGCTAGCATAAATGCTGATCTCTGGGGTGTTCTCGTGAATATCTTGGGATATCTTGGGTAAATGAACCCCAAACGGTTTGTAGTTTTTCATGCCGGTTTCACCAAAAGTGGAACCGGTATGAACAAGGCCGGTACTTCCATGCTATGAATCTAAATTGAGAAACCCCTGAAAAATGGCTGGACATACACCGCGGACCACCCAAAATCGTGGTTTTCCTTTTGGTTTTCCTGATGGTTTTCCTTTAAGCCACCCCCAAAAAAAGGCCCCTCAAAAACGATACCGCGCCCTGCAAAATGGTTTGTGGACATACACCCCACCTAAATGATGGGCAAAGGGTCTCCAATTTCAACTCATGTCCCACACGACGACGTTGTATCAGAATCGGCCCACCGGGTTGAGGTTGCGGCTGCCCTCAGTGGATCTGAGTCGCTGGGGCGAAACCAGCTACGATGGTTGACGGCTGCCTTATTGGCTGCTCCCAAGCTGCAAACCCATCAGAATTGGAAGGTGTCGCTGCGTTTAAGCACAGTCGCTTCTTGGTGCCATCCGAGTTTTTGTCCGAGTTGTGGCGAAGCGGTCAAAGCTTCGAGCCAGCGTGATGTCAAGCCCTCGAAGTCTTGGACGAGCTCCGCAAGCCGAGGTGACCAGCGGGGCTGCAGCAGTGCTGAAGGACTCGGATGAACACCTCCATGTTGCACATCTCTAGTGTGTATATATATATATGTGTATATAGCAGACTGCTCGCCAAGGCTTTTCGGGCTGTGGCAGCCTGAATGAAAAATATGCTTTGGGGCAGGATGAAACGCGCGGGGTCGAAAGGAAGCGTGACACATAGGAAATAAAAAAGTGCATGTGCAGAAAATATGAGACGGTGAGACTATGGATGCAGAGCTGTGAGGACAGAGAACTACTGATTCCTGCTAACCTGTCGTAAACCCCCGCATACTCATACAGACCGTTACGTGCATTCTGTCACCCCAGTAGTGCCCTTTTACCCTTTTTTGGGGGAGGGTTCCCCTACTAAGATAGACTACAGAGAAAAGTTGGTACCAACTTTTTCTAACCTCTTTACTGGAGAACCTAGTCTAGGGGATCTATGAGTCAACCAGTATTATTTGTTGGGGTGTTCCCCTGAAAAAGATGCACCATCTTCGGGATCCCCTGCTTGTCACTACACGTGAGTCAACCAGGTGGTGTTTTCGTTTGTTTTCTCCAGGACATCGGAGTAGTGCAAGCCGTGGTGGGCTCCATCTTCGGCAGCTTCATTGCGCCTGGCACCGCAAAGGGGTTGGAGACCTGTTGCGAGCGCCGCAACCCCCATGGCAACTCAGTGGGGTGGTCAGGTTGCCTTGATTTTTGGTGGTTTGGATTTGGCTTGGGGATTTGGAGAACCCTGGGTTCTTAGTGTGAGAAACCAGCCCTGAACCTAACCCAATGCCACCAAGTAGAGGGAAGATGAGTTTTGGACACATAAAGGGTATCCTCAAAGCGAAACACACACAAAACTGTTGGCTTGGATTGGTGATTGAGGCAGCTTCAATTGCGAACCGCCTGGTTTCGTTTTGGTCCAGGAGACCGGCACTTTTTTTGCCTTGGCGCGGTGCTTGAGTGACGAGCTCCAGTTGGGAAGCCTGTTTGTGTTTACTCCAGAAGCCTCGGATTTGTGGATGGATGTGGTTGGTTCACTCGCAGTTGTGGGAACACACTCAATTCCATCCCCCTCTAATGCGTGGAAGTTTGCCGCCGCGCGGCAAGTAATGGAAGGGGAGCTTGCCGCTTCCTCAGTTGACCCAAAACCTCAACGTGGCCAGGACGAGGCTGCCAGTGAGGTCGCTCAAACTAGGTCCCCCAGTAGTGCCCTTTACCGTTTTTTTCTTGGGGGAGGGTTCCCCTACTAAAATAGACTACAGAAAAAAGGGCGGTCGACTCTGGTCCATTTTAGAGGGATTTCGGAGAACTCACTCATTTCCCACCAAAACCCCGGGGCTCCCGAATTTTCGCACAAAAACAAAGGGTCTCCCGAATTTTCGCACAAAAGACCAAGGGGCTCACTTATTTTCTTCGCACCAAACAATTGGGACGCTGAATTTCCCATGCCCTGGCTCATGAGAAGTCACTCGCTTTGAGGTCTTTGTTTCGCCGGCGCTGATGTCTCGAGGGCTTCGGCGGCTGAAGGGCTGGCCACGCAGAAG
The DNA here is from genome assembly GCA_963377175.1 of Effrenium voratum. Classification (NCBI taxonomy): domain Eukaryota; class Dinophyceae; order Suessiales; family Symbiodiniaceae; genus Effrenium; species Effrenium voratum. Next base: position 732,798 of record CAUJNA010001046.1, read on the forward strand.
TTATGCTGCTGTGGAAGTGCTTTTGGCCATGCACCCTGGCAGAGTGCCGGGCAGTCGCACACGCCATGGGCATGCCGGCATGCCAGAAGCAGATTCTCGATCTAAGTTCTCAACGTATCCTTGTTTGTGGGGCCCATCTAGAATGCCTATGCACAAAGCTGTTTTAAGGGCACATGCCAGTGAGCCACATGGATACTAATTAGAATCCTCTTCCGGACCTAGGTGTTATTTTAGCAAAACGAATGGCCGGTTTGGACGCTGCATTTCACGAATCTCTGTCGCCCTTTGCGGAGGGCTCTGACATTTCCGACTACTCAAGCGGTCATAAATCCTGTCCCGAGCTCTTTTGCGGCATGGCGCCCACCTCCTGGAGTCCCACTTCCGCCCGAGGTGCGGGTGTGTCTTTGGCTTCCTTGGGCTATTCTTCACCCTTCGTCGGTGAGAGGCAATAGATTCCAGCCCAGAGCCACAATCAGAACCGGGGTAAGTGAAGGTTAGCAAGGGACAGCCACAAAAAGGGTGCCATCTTTCTGATTCTTTACATACTTGACTCAGTCAAGGGTTTGATTGTGACTCCTTGCGCTGGGCGCGCGCCAACAAGCGCACGCCTCGCGCGCCATGGCCGGGGAATAAAAAGGCACGGCAGCTTGGGACGAGGCGTTCGGGGTGTGGCACCCTTGGACTAGGTCCCCCAGTAGTGCCCTTTTACCATTTCTTTTTTGGGGGAGGGTTCCCCTACTAAAATAGACAGAAACAAGTTGGTACCCTTGTTCTAACCTCTCTAGTGGAGGACCTAGTTGGATGTTGAAACCGCTCCGGGTCGTACCCCAGGCCTGCTAGCAGCCACGTGAAATGCGCTTTGGGTCAGATCAGGTGCCGGTCAAGCTTTCGTTCCGGCGCCAAACGGGGATGCATGAAAATACAGGGAACCGCATGGAACCGCAACACAAACATTTGGGCGGGGGTTAGCAAGATGTGGCAAAGCTCAGTGGTGACTAAGAAGCCGTGCCTGCAACAAACCGGAAGATTTGTTCCAAGTTGCTACTGAGACATTCGGGCGACACATTTGCACTTCCTTCACTTGGGCTCGGGTGTGTGTGGTTGGATTGTGGCGGATCCAGCTTGGGCACTGGAATTTTGCGAGACTGGACGCTGAAGGGTCAAGCTTTGACTCATCGCCATTGGAGTTGGTTTCTGAAACGCACTTGTTGGATGGAATGTAGAGAGAAATAGTATATATATATATATAGATCCTCCCAGGCCACTTAGCCATGCGTACCACATCCCCAGCTCAACTCAAGTTTTTGGCAACTTTTCGCCTGAGACTTTGGCTTGAAGAGGCCGCACCATGAGATGTCAGTTGATCTGAATGCAATCGCATACGAAGGCCAAGCCAGAATTGCAGGGCGAACAACTTGCACCTCAGCCAACTCACATGACATTCGCTGCCCAGATATTTCCAGAGCCAACTGCCATGCCATAACTCCTCAGACGACAGCAGGCAGGGCTTTCACCGTTCAAGAGCCTGATGTCACGAAATGTGCCAGGATCACGGGAGGGACTTGCGCTTAAGAAGACATACTTGGTGTGAGTGTTGGGAATGTTTTGTGCGAGGATGGCGGATTTGTGGTCTTCACTGCGGACATGCTTTCCCTTGCACAGGGAAGCTGGGAAAACCACCAAACCATTCCATGCATTCCTTGTAGGGCCGTCCCACTATGGATTCGGGATCCGGCACCCCATGTTTCTCAACCTAGACAGGGCTGCCCAAGGTTTTACTGGATGCATGGTGTGAATTTTGAGGGTGGTCAATTTGGGTATGGGTGGGAAATTTATCCCATCAGGGAACTGATGGAATTTGTGTCCTTGTTTTCATTTACCAGGGCTTGCCCCATTTTGATGTTCCATCCTTTTTTACCCACCCTGGGAGTGTGTGGCATTGTCCTGCAATGACAGACGCAATCAACTCCAACGGTACCTGGGCAATTCACCAGTGCGACTTTGGCGCCCAAAGCACGTCCTTCATGTTTCTTGATGGTGCTCGGGGAATGGAGAAATGGAATGACCCCTATGAACCATCCAACTGGTGGTTTCCTTTCAGGGCATCCCCACAAGGGGTTTTCATAGGGGTCATTCCCAACTGGGTGGTTTCCTTTATTCAGGAATCCCCCAAAACAGGTTATCCAACCGGTTTCCTTTAAGGAAATTCCCAAAACCGGTTCATGTTTTCACGTTCCCTACTTCTCGCACCAGGGATGGCGAATTTCGGGAAGCCCGGGCCCAGCAATGCCCTCGCTCCTTGGCACTCGATGCACGATGTGCAGAAAAGGCGTGGGCCTAGAGCGAGACCCTGGTCTTGGAATCCCGCAAAAAAACTCTGGGGGAAGCTCCCAACCAGTCTTTCCAGGGGTTGTTTTGTGCATGGGTTTCCTTCACACAAAAAGGGGGTGGGGTGGTGGTGGTTGGCAAGAGTGGGGAATCAACCCCTAAACAAACTAGTACGGGGTCCATACTCCCGTAAATGACTTGGAGAGACAGGATTGCCTGATGTTTGATGCCGAATCGTGGTCGCCCCTTTGGCTACTCTCTCGAAAACCCATTGCCAAAATCAACCGACAAGGAGATCAAAAGCACCCAAAAAGGCAAAACACAAAGCGGTTTGTTCAGCTGTCCAAGAAGTGGAGGGCTGAGGGCCAGCTGGGAATCAGAATTATAAATTTGTTCAGCGCTAGGGTTCCCTATGATCCCTTTTGGTTTCTTGTTTCTTATTTCTCTCATGTCTTCAGCTTTTGAACAAGTCTGTTTTGTGTGAGTCATTGCGTGACGACTGGCATCCTGCCTCTTCCCATCCCTGATTTCAATGCGTCCAACACCGCCATTGGCAATCATTGGCAAGTTTATGCGGTTCCACTCTCCATGAATGTGAAGAACCAGAACCATGGTAATTAGAACCATCCATGAGCTCAATTTCTCAGGGAATGAGGGAAAGACCCCTATAAAACGGCCCTTTTGGCTTGCGAATAAGGAGCCCATCGGTTTATTCCCAAACCCCTGTGGAGCCCCTACTGACCGGCACTATCATTAGGTAAGCAAATAGCCAGCTGAGGAGCCCTACAGACCGGTGCAGGCAGGGAGCTTCGTCTGGAGACACATGTCTTGGATGCCGCCATGGGACTCAAGAGCGTTGGGTTTGAGCTCGATCTGGTTCAAACAGTACATACTCCCTTTACAAGGTTGGTAGCCTCAGCTTGCGGTAGCAGCGTGCTTGAAAATAGCTTTGGACCTGCCTGCATGCGCTTGTACCCATTCCCGTTCGGTTTATCAAAATCCTCGTCGATTTGTTGGGTCATGGGTTTTGGTGACTCGGGCGGCAGAAGAGAAGCAAAGTGGAGTGAGCAGGAGATGGCGGACAACCGGATCAGCAGCCGTGTGAATGTGGAGGAAGTGCTCCAGAATCTGGGTGTCTTGGTTTATGTTGACCCCGGATAGTTTGGTTCATTCTCTGTTTATTAGTAGGAGGGGTGTCCAAATGGGTTTAGTGGGGATTCAGACCACTTTTGGAGGGGAACATATGAGTAAACTGGGCTTGATTATTTGGGGTCAAGATTGTCTTGGAGGTTCCCCCTCCCTCGCTAGCCAGTGGCTATTGGCCTCATGGCATGGGTAACAGGCGCCCTTGGCGATGGGCACTGGTGTCGGTTAGTGTGACATGAGTTTGCAACAGGGTGGCGACATCAGTTTCAACAAACTTGCCAGGCCGTTTCAAGGTTAGTATCTGCATCACATGTTGTAACAAGGGGTTGGACATGCTTGGGTCACTGAACTCTGCTCCAAAACAGCGGACGCTCCCTTAAACACACACATGGGTGGTAGTCAAGCATAGTGCCCTCTTCTGGGACGAAGGGGTGGAGATCTAAAACATTAGTAGCGTGCGATCATCCTGAGTCAGGAAAGGTAAGCGTGATCCTTCCTTTGGCACGATTCAACAGGGAACCTGGCATGTGCTATAGCTGCTATGTTACGTTGTTGTTTTTGCTTGGACGCATTTTGTCTACTTCCCTTGCGGGCCAACCTGAAATTTGGTGGGCTTAATTTCGCCGTTGGCGCCTTGAAAGGGATTGGCCGAGAAAAGATGCGGCGGATTTCCTGACTATTGCAAGTTCTCATTGCTCCCCTTGCCCACTTGTCCAAATCCAACCTTTTGACGTTTTGTCTCCCCTTGGTCTATTTTTAGTGGCCCCAAAAGGCGATCCACTTTAGTTCTGGGTCCAAACTGGGCTGAGCTTTGCGAGCTGAGGTCTCAAGACTCAACGCTCGCAGGAAGGCATCGAGTCCGATCTGGAATTCGACCGTGGCTTGTCTCAGACCCTCCCTCGGCAGTTCCTAGAAGTGAAGGACCCCTAGGTGGAAGCCCTGGCTTCAACGCCAGGGGTCCTCCACTAGCCATGCCTGGATCCATGGCCGAAGTCAGAGGGCGATGTGGGTGTGTTTTTTGTGTTGGACGACAGTTTCCTTTGCAAATGCGCCGATTGGCCTCCGCCGGCTGTTGAAAAGAATCGTCGTTGCTTTCGTTTGGTCCGAGGCATCCAGTGGTCTGCCAACTCAGAGGACTGAAGCTTCCTGGACCCAAAGCTGGTGATAACATGCATGTCCTGAAGGAGAAAACAGATTGCAGGAACTATAGTTACTGGCCGTGAGGGGCGTTCCGTTGTGGGGCATGCTCTTGATCTCTTGCTTCAGCCTTCAGTTTTTGGAAAGAGGCACCTAGCCAAAAAATCCGAAGCCCTGAATCCCATTGAGAGGTCGCCTAGGTTTGGACGGGCAGGGTCCTCACCAGCAGGATTCTCAATTCTAAGAGCCCCTTGGCCATGGATCTCACTGCTCGAGTTCCCGGACTTGCACCTTTTTGGGAAGACCATTTTGGTGGCGAACAAAAACGTTTGGACTTGTTTGGGCATTCATGAAGTGATCGGTATTGGACCGCCCCGCTTTCGGGGTTATCCTGAGTGAAGGCTTTACCCTACCCTCCCCCCCCCCTAAAGACCGAACTGGGGATGTAAACAAGAGGCAAGAAGTTAGCCACAACCTTGAGGAGAATGTCCTGGCTCCCTAGAGCTTAGGCAAACTTGGGGTGGTCCAGGAGTGGTCCATTCCCCACAAGGGTTTCCTCTAGAACTGAATAGGCAAGGGAGTATGGCATTTGGTGAAATGGGCCAAATGGCATGGTGAAAAGGGCTAAATGGTATGGTGGCTTCGTATATGGGTTCATGCCATCAGCCTTTCTCAAAATGCCGGACCCCGTCTTTAGCTTGGATTTTGAAGGAACTACGTACTCCTGTATAACACTATGTTTGTCAAGTAGCTAACCCAATTCTAAGCTTCTCATGACATGAGTTTTGTTGTTTTTAACTAGCCTATTTTGAGCGGCACGCTAGGGACGAGTTGTTTCCATATTTGCCTTTTTTTTCCACGTTACCGTTTGTGTTGTGTTTTCAATTGGAAACCAACAGGAAACGCTCTACTTTGGCGTCCCCCCAATTTAGCGACATACCCACCTAGGCTTTGCCACCGCCCAAAGCAGGCTGAAATGTAGAGGTCCGTCTTTTTGTTTTGAGGGTACATTTTGCTGTGGTTTTGATTTGGAAACCAAGCGGAGCACCTCGAAGTTCCCAGTTTGGGTGGGGGTGTCCAGGGTCTAAGCTATCAGAAGACACTTTACCAAAAATAACAACTTGTTGTGTTCACTTTGTTGTTTAAAGTAATAGTTATTTGTAATACTAAACTGCAATAATAGTTTATTCTTATTTGACAACATAAGAATAGTAATGACAAATACAAGCAACACCAAAGAAACACATTTTATCTAACACCCATCGCCAGGAGGAGCTGCTGACGGAGGAGATGTTTGTCGCCGCAGCGTCACAGCTCTGGGGCTTCGATCGGGTGGCGGCCCGCGCGCCTTGGCGAGGGGAAAGGAGGGCCATTTGGGGGGTGACCTTTTGGGGGGTGACCTGGTGGGGTTGGACAGGCTTTGTCACCTCAAAAGTGGCAGTTTCAAAGGATACCATCAGTACATTGATCGGCATTTGAAAGACCAATGACTCCTGTTGGGTTAAGGGTGTGCCGAGCAACTGCTGGGTTTGCAAAAGAATACGAGCACTTCGGATCTTAAGAAAATGGACCGTACTAGATGTGGGTTCATGTTCCCTTTTAGTGGTAAGGAAATTGCGTTATTGTGGGGGTCATGCAACTACTGTAGTGGGGTCCTCCGGACAAATCCGAAGCTCACGTTGTGTAGCTGTACTTGATGGGATTATTCATAAACAATTTGTCAGGATTCATGCATGCTGAAACATGGTTAGGCCAATATGTTTTAGATAAACCTCCATTTTCCTATTTTGGCGCTTGGAGTTGTGAAGGCTTACTTCCACGTGACTGCAAACTTTTGTGCGACTTACCCTCCACGAGATCCGCTTGGAGTCGGTGCACAGCAAACAAAAGAGTGCGGGAAACGCGGGCCCTCACTAACAAGGACTGGGCGATCTGTTGTCTTGGTTTTTGTTGAGGGACGAGCTCAGTTGCCCAGTGAGCTTTTGAAACGCTGGTCCCTCATGGCCCCAGAACCGAAAGCTGACGTATGTTGGCGTGTCCTTTTGGAGAGGGAAAGCAAAGGAATTCCCAATTTTCGGGTTCCCGCTGATGCATATCCATGTCTGTCCTTCGAGCAAGATACTGTCGCTGTTCGGCATGCGTCAGCACCGCCCCTTGAGTTCGCACCGCCCCTTGAGCCCCCAATGCACGCCTTCCTACCGTACTACCGACAAGAAATAACTTTCGGGAAGAATTTGCGGCCATACCTCCCTCCCTCCAATGGCATTTTTCAGGAAGGTTTGGCAAGACTCTTTCCTTTCGGGGGTCCGTGTCCACTTCCATCATTGGAGGGAGGGTATGTGTCCTCTTTGGCACACTGGTTGCAGTTTGATTCCTGTCATCCGCGGCATCTCTTTGTCCATCACGACGAGTTCTTAGGAGGTACTTTGACCCTTCCCTCAAAATCCATCTTCCAAGGCAACCTAGGTTTGCAACCTAGGCGATGTTTTATGCAAGCGACATCAATGACACGGCGCGCTTGGACAAGGCTGAATATCTGTTGCTTCGGGAGGCAGGGCACTGTCCGTTGATTTCCGGCCGGTTGACATACAAAGCCAGAAACAGGAAAGCCCAGAATGTTTACAATTTTGCCACAAGGAATCCAACAGGGATGAGATTTTGTCATTGCCTTCCACAGCCCAGATTTACCGCCCGGAGGACTTATTTGCAGCTCTGATGGAAAATTAGAATATAATATGCTATTAGGGTATTGGAAGTGATTTGTCATTTGAAACTCTTTTCCCATGCGCGGCCAGGTTGCTGGCCCAACCCTCCTAGCAGTTGGCGACGTATGTCCGTTTTTTGAGGGCACCTGAGCTGCTTTCCTTTTTGTGTCCGCAAACTCCTCCGGGCGACGGCTAACACATACAAGTTTCATACAAGTGCGTAAAACTGTGTGCCCAACTTGCCACACAAAACAAGATAATATCTCCAAGCAGTTTACAAAGGTGGCAATTTCTAGCCAGAGGCGATTCAAGGGAGTGCGAGCGACGTCTCTGCCTGCGGTCTTGTCAGCGTGCTTCCACTGCTTTCTCCCGATCTCTTTGCAGCCCAAAGGCGTGCCATGATATGGTGCTAGCATTGCTAGCATCCTGGTTCTGTTTGGGTCCTTGAAGGTTGCAATTTGAGCGGTTCTCAGCATTACTTTTGGAGAGGAGTTCCCGTTAGACCATTCGGCTCGGGTAATGTTAAAGATGTCACTTTGATTAACACAGCCGGCTGCTTTGCACCATGCATATGCACCGTGAATCCAGCAGGCCTTTGTGAACGAGGATGAAGTTTCCAGGCACAATGACCTCATCCAAGAGCCGCTTGCTTGTGATCAGTTAACTCCCGCACACGGCTTGATATTGTGCACGCAGAGTGTAGCTTGTCGAACCCGAGGATACAGCTGAGAGAGACTCGGACGCAAACGGATTTGGCACTATCATGGCAGAGCAACGCAGGGTCAGACGCTGGCTTTTGTGGCACAACCGGTGTTCAGGCGATATACTTCAAGTATGTGCGACCCTGAGCGGCGGTGGCACGTTGGCCGAAATGTGCTCAGCCAAGCAGCTTGTGAGGTACTCAGACGGCCAGCGCAAAGGACTCGGAAACACGATGTCTGAATCGCGGTACAAAGTCCACAGTGCATACTTCCTGTTTGGTCGGACAATTGTTTGGCCCTTGCATCCATGTCAAGCTATGAAGAGGCCACCAGGCCTTCGTCCGTACCACAGAATACCCACCCCGGCACTCTCGCACCAGGAGCGTATTCGGTACCTCGCTGACGGGTGAGGAGACGTTGGATTTGGTGCGCGATTTGTGCGCAGGTAACACGCCATTCGCTCAGCTCATGTGATTGGTTGCTTCTTTTTGTACAGTGTTGAGGCATGATGCGGGATCGCTGATTTCCGCTTACGTCAGCATTTTCATTTACGATTGGGGGCATTTATTCAAGCTGATTCCCTGCAAGGAATGCGAAATCGACCCAGGAGGCTTCCCCAAAAAGTTTCGTTTCAACTCCATCCCTCCTATCCTATCCCTTCCTTTTCCCGCTCCGAGGCACGTGCGCAAGGTGGCGGAGCATTTGCTGCCCCAAATTCAGTCCAAAAAGGACGCGGGAATTCATCCCTACTCCTTTTATGGTACCACATGGCAGTGGCGCATGGTTGTGGAGTATAGGGGCTTAAGACCAATTTGTGTGACGCCACGGAAGTTCAGTCTCAAGCGCTCAAGTAGTCGTGGCGATGGCCCCCGGTTTTGACACAGCATGGCGAGCATGAAAGCTTCAACCCAGTACGGTGGCCAGTTGCCTGAACTGGCACTGTGAAGGACACCATCCGTCTTGACGAGTTCGTAGGCGCAGTGCTCGATCCCTTCCCGTGGCAGGAACTTTCCGCCTGCCAGGTATTTTCCTGAAGCAGGGCAAAATGAATGAGCTGCTGGAGTCGCAATACCTCTCCGTGCAAGACATCGTGGCAAATGCCTTCGGCTCAGCTCGAATCGAAGGGACCGCTGCCAATGGCTCAGCTCGAGGTGCGGGGTGCGCGTGGCACTAAACTTCAAGGCCGGTTGCATTGTGCCTTGAGATGGGGCAGTCAGGCAATCAATCTAAGGGTAGCTGTCCCATTCTTCCCAGGGATCCTTCGTTCTAGCAAACCACCAAACACCAATGGGAAAACAGCTGGAGTTTGAAAAGGACGATGGTTGGGAAAAAAGGAAAAGGAATCCACCCCTAGAATCAAGTCCTTTTTCCTTGGGCTCCGGGGAAGGCTGGGTCACTGCGCTGCCTCGCTTTCTGGAGAGTGAGGTTGCTAAAGTCCTGCCAGGTAGCCGAGTTGTATTGGATGGACGGGCCGAGTCGGCCTACTTGAACCATCCCAACCAACCCAAAAAGGCCAGGATCGATCGCAGCTTCCGATTCTTTTTCGCGCCCTGAGCTTGTTTTTTTGGTTGCAGGAGGGCATCGAAAGCGACATTGTGCCCAAAGCTTAGCCTCTTTTTGTGAGCCATGCGCTTCTTGTGACATCTGGGGCTTAGGGGCTCAGAGGCCGTGAATGCAGCAGCTTGGCAAAGTTGAAAGATGCGGCTTTTGCCACGGCCATCGAACGATCGTCCACACGAGACCATTTGGATCCTAAAATGTGGTACTGTCCTCCTTTGGCCCCTGTTCACAAGGGCCAACTGACTCTAAGGGTCGAATTTGAGCAGGTTTGTTGAAGTGGGGCCCCTCTCGCCCTCGGTCAAATAAAGGCCCCCTTGTTTATGGACAGGTGTCCTCGTGGTGGGTTTGGTTCAAACATAGAGGGCGATTCCTGGTTTGCCTGGTTCACTCATCTACCAGGGTCTATTTTCCAAGGACACCTATGGGCCTCAGCCGGGCAACCCTTTTCTTCCGCGCGAGGACATGGAGCTCGACCCGCTCTTGCGAGCGGTGGGCGGATGGCGCGGCCCCATGGCGGTGGGCCGGCAATCCGAGGACCCGAGCCGATGCGCAGGTTTTTGATGCCGCCAGCGAGCACGAAAACCCACCTGAGAAGAGGCGCACTTGAGGATCCAATTCCTAGTTTTGGAAGTGCCGCGCCATAGCCTTGCCTCCAGGAGTACGAGATCGCCATGCACGCACGAAGCACAGGAAGCAAGAGAGAGAGAGAGCGAGAAGGAGAGCGAGAGAGAGAGAGAGAGCTGACGACTTAGAGAGTTAGAGACTTAGAGAGCTAGACTGACCCTATCCATCCATTGAGTTGCGAGATGATTGGATGGACAATAGGTTCATTCCCCAAACCCCTTGTCAGTCTGCGATCGAGGTGATCGCGCAGGCCATGGCCTTGTCGGGCGATGCGCGGCTTGGCCACTCGGCCAAAAGGTGTTCTTTTCTTTTGGGCACGGGCTGGGAAGTCTGGCCCAAAAAAAGGGAACCCAAGTGCAGGGACATCCAGTTGGGATAACCCATGAAAGCAGAATCTTGGTTTCGCAAAACATAACTATGAACAATGTGGCCCAAGTCTGCATCTAGTGTTTCTGGATCCCTTGGAATGAGCAGAATGTGCCTTGTTTCTTTCTCTTTGGGGTCAGTCCGAAATCTCGAGGCCCAGACGTGCTGGACAAGGACTGGCTGCCGGATGGGGCTCTGGATCATTTGCTCGGCAAAGGCGAGTCCCTTCAGGCGAGCTCGGGAGCTGGAGCGAGCTCCCGGAAAAAAAGGAACCCCTCGGGCAGCGGGCAATGCGTCTCTCTTTTGTTGTTTTCTCGGTGGGATGTTCTTGTTTCAGAAAATTGGCAAGAAGACCCTGGAACAATAGTGCTTGAAGAAAATTTGGGGAAGACTTTGGATTCCTAGTGTCGTTGTTTGCCTGCTTTCTTTGGCAAAGGTCCATTCAAAACCGGGTTGATCGAGGAATGGCTGACCCCAAGCAACTCCTGTGCTCTTGGCGGGCTCAAGCATTTTGAACAGGGAGTGTTGGATGGGATCTTAGGATTTCAAAATAAGGTTGGCGTCCCATTCCAGGGGAATCTCTGACTTTAGGATCGCACCGCCTATGATTCACAAACTGCCCACGCCATTATGATGTTAACGCAGTGTCGGTATGCGCATAGACCATACCGTTGAAAGCGGAAATGGGAGACAATTGCTGTCACTGAGGACTGAGGACACCCACTAGTCACACGAACCCCTCCCCCCAACAGCAAAGGAGGATCATGACCCTCAAAAGAAGGCGAGCAAATCGCCCCTGATTAGAACTACGTGCAGATGAATCGGCAGTTGTCGGCCCCGTGCAGGCGGAAAAGATTTGCAAGCTGGCCAAAGCGTGCAGCCGCCAACTCTCGTCGTACCCCTCCTTGGTGCGGGTCACAGCGCCTGCGAAGGCGGGTGCAAAGCCTTGGGTTTCAAGCCGAAGCTCACTTCGGATTCCGGTTGAAGCCATGCTGTCCAAACATGAATTGATCCCCCATAGAAGGGAAGGGAGCGAACAATGAAGGGAGCCACCCCTGAATATCATTATTCCGCGGACAAATCCAAAGCTAGCACTGATGTTCACCCCTTAAACATAGTGGATCATCAGGGAACCATGGCAAGGATGCCGACTCTCTCAAGACCTCGTATTTACCAACCAGGGATTGATGATGATTGATGAATCCGTTCCCGTTACCAACCTGGTTGGGATTCAGCACTGGAGCTTTCATCCAAGAAATCCGCCGGGTGTGAGAGCTCCTGAGCTTCACGACACAATTCCTCGACATCAAAGCGGTCGCAAGGTCTTTGGTGACATCCATGGTCAATTCCGAGACATGCTGCTGCTGTTTTCCACCTTCGGCCGCTGTGGCCGCGATTGTTTTTTCGTGTTTTGGCATGCATGTGCCTCCTTCCCCGCATTCATGTGCCTTGCCTGTGAGGTAGACCTTTTCACTGCCACTCGGATGAAATCATCTCATTTCTACTTTGGGCCGACCTGGGTTTCTGATCGGCTCAGGTGGCGGGGACATTCAGACCACGTCATACGCTGCCTGGGCGAACTTCTTGCTCGGGTTCTTTAGGGTGCGGCATGTAGATCATTTGAGTCCAATATGGCCATAGTGGTTATTGAGTCATCAAGGTCTCCCTGAGGGAAACAAAATGAGAATGGGCTGTGATGTCGAAGTCGTAGCGGTGCGCTCATGGGCAACGATTGACCAAGTCTGACAAGGATACAGTTGGGTGAAAGCGGATGGCACAAATCCCACATTTTGATTTAGTCAACCCCTGCACTTACCAACAGAAAGGGAGTTGCGCCATATACTTTTACCCTGGTACGCACCTTGTTTCCCAACAATGGTGTCAATGTATAGGCGCTTTGAACAGGGTTATGATACAGTTGAGCCGAGCCAGTTGGCAAGTCACGTTTGCCAACTGAGTATTTGAGGCTTCCCCTTGTAAAGCAGATGGTTGTTGGATGTATCTTTTAACTTGCTGGTGCAATAGGTAGGGAATGACCGAGGACGGGTGTTGGAAATGAACCCAGGGGTCTCCTTAAAGGAAATCGTTGGGAATGGTTTATAGGTGTCATTCCTCATGTTTGCCGAGAACCAGCATGTCCAAGATCCAATTGAACACTGTAGTTTTCTAGGGGTACCTTCCCCATTCTTTCCAGGGATCCTTCTTTCTAGAAAACCTCCGGAAATCGAGGGAAAACGGCCGGTTTTGGAAAGAACAATGGTTGAAAAGAATTGGGAACCAACCCTTAGAAGTTTTCCAAAACCCTCTCGTTCACTTCCATGTTTGTGATTGAACGGGTAGCGACTCAGCTGGAGTTGCCAGGTGTTCAATGGCGATTTTGTGGATCGAGGTGCGCATCAGCAGGGGCCCCAGTGAAAAGGCCTCGAAGGGAGGAGCAAACAGAATGCAGCTATGAGGTGGATGCCCTGTTGCAAGTAAACCAACCATACTCAACCACAAAACCATCAGACATCACAAATAAAATGGGTTCCTTCTTTCCTTACTCGCTTTAGGGCATCCGCCGTGGCTTGGTCGATGGAAGCCAATCCACGCTTGCCTCCTGAGGTTGGAAGTGATCACGCTCCTTTTCGCTTTGCATGTGGTCTATCCCGTGCAGGCCAGCTTTACCTAGCGACCAAAGCCGTTTTTCTATTGGTTGATTCCTTTTCCATTCTTTTTTCCCATCCCCAGGGCTTTGGGTGGGCGTTTCGAAGGAAGGATGCCAGGAAAGAATGGGGAAGGTACCCTAGAATTTTAGTAGGAGGCTACCCGCCTTACTGCATTTCGTATCGGCGAAATGCGCCTCATATCGGGCTGAAAGCCACTTTGTTCGCCGTTGCGCAGGTGTTTCTGGTGCGTGGGAATCACGAGTTCCGAGACATGAGCGAGAACATGGGCGAGCTTGGCTTCCTGTGTTTGGCTCAGAGATCTCGAGATGTGCCCCTCTTTTGTTTGGAGGGAGTTGTCTTGAAACCCCAAAGAGGGAGCCTCTGCCCTTTCCCACGGCCTCTGGAGGTCTTGCTGGGCAGTTTAAGCGCAAGTCTGAGTCGAGGTTTCACTGCCAAAAGCGCCTGAAAAAGCGATGGAGATTGGAGCCCTGGCCGCAAGGATCCGAAGAGCGTTTCGGGCACAAGCAAATCAGAACCTTCGATGCAACGAGGAAGGTGCGCAGGTTGCCTCCCGTTTCAAAGACTGTCTTCAGATGGGCAGAGACAGGTGCACGTTGTTCTTTGCCTGGGGCTCGTTTCGAGGGGGAAAGGCTACGAGCGTCACCAAGCGTCACCAACCTCTTTTGGCCGAAAGATTGTTGTTCTCCATTGTCGATTTGAGGGAAGGTCATAATCGGGTGACCGGCGTGGCTTGTCCGTTTTGCCTTCAGTTCCTAGGAGTCGACGCCCACTGGAGAAGCTGGGTATGCCATCCATTTGCCAGGGAAAGGCTTCTATTCCCTACTGCGAATATGATACCAACTAAAACAGGAGGGTCTGGGGTGTAAGGGGTCTCAGTTGTTCATTGGCACCCCTTTTTCCCTTTTGTTTTGGTGATCGCTCACTAAAAATGGTCTTCCCAAAAAAGGGTTGCCGTGGGTTCCCTTTTTTTTCTCCTGGGTCGCTGAACAACTGGGGGGTATATAGTTCTAACCAGAGGCTCTGAATACCCATTTTTTCCTAAGCGCCGTTTTTTTTTTTTTTAATAAATACCTTTTTTTTTTTGGTAGAGGGTCGACATGATACCAACTAAAACAGGAGGATCTTGGGTGTAAGGGATAAATCCAACCACAGGTGACACTCGCAGGTGTTTGAAGCCGTCCACTCCGCCTTCGACTGGATGCCGTTGGGCGCCTTAGTGGCCAACAAGGCGCGATCGGGGGTTGAAGGGTCCTGGGGGCCTTCTCTTGAGGCCCCCAAAACGGGGTGTGTGAGTGGTTGAGTGTGTGTAATATTATATCGACCCCCCAGTAGTGCCCTTTTACCCTTTTTTTGGGGAGGGTTCCCCTACTAAGATAGACTACAGAAAAAAGGGTACCCTTATTCTTACCTCTCTATTGGAGGACCTGGTACATATACAATTGTAACACTATATGCAGACAACTGTAAATTTGCATGTATCTTTGGTGAGACCATCCTGCCAATTCTGGGTCTCTTAGGTTCCCCTGGTCTCACCCATTACGTGTTCGCCACATGTCGCCAAAAAAAAAAGCTGACCTGCCAGGTGCTGGTTCTCCATGGCGGCTTGGGCGCCCTCGGCGTAATTGGGATTGCCCTCCAGGGCAACTCTGTTGACCCAATATGACTCAACTAGTTTATTGATACTGGAGCCACTATTTTGAGTGTGTCTGGGGGTTGTCAAAAGTCGGAAAATGTGGTTCTTTGCCTTGAACCCACCACTTAGAGGGTGACTTTGATCATGGTAAAATAATGAGGCCAGTGACAGGGGGGTGGCGGCCCCTCCAACATCGCTCAAGTGCAAAACAGAGAACAACAAGACACGGAGATGTTGCGCTGCCATTGTGTTGCGGGGTGATACTGACTGGGCTTGCTTCAACTTCGGGATGTGGCAAAAGGGGCCTAGAAGTTGGATCAATCTAAGGCGCACTGGTCATTTTTGTGGCAGACAGGTTGGATTTGATTGGCCAATCCAAACCATTGTGAAAAGGGCCCAGCTTTGGCACAGCTTCAACCATGCTCTCGAGCGCACAAGGACTGGCCCGATTGTAGAAAAAAATTGGATCCATTTTGCTGGAAAAATGTTCAGCAATTTCACGCGCAGTTTTGCTCTTCTGCCAAACTGTTGAATTGGCTTTGCCGCGTAGTCCCGAGATACATGTATATATATACACACATATATATATATATATATTTCCAATTTTCGTGCTTCAGAGATCACCTGGTGGTTTGGATTGGTGGCTTGTGGATTTGACTGGTTCTCCTCAAAGGTAAATGGGAAGGTACCCCAAGTACCAAACCACCAATCGGGAGGCTGATCTTTGGCTCCCTCATTAGGGCAAAGTATCCAGCCTGCGGAAAGCCTAGGTGATGGCACGTGGGGCCTCAAGGAGCTTGAGCAGATCAAGCGGCCCATGCAGGCTGAGACGCGGGCATTTGAGCAGAGGGCCCAAAGCCCTGCAAAAAGGTGGGTTTGGGATGCTGAGCCCGTGGGGAGCCCTGAGGGTTGTTCATGCAAAACGGGGAGGCAAAAGGGTTAGCGGACCCCCAACAAAAGAGGCAAACACCTTTGGTGGACATGTTTCAGCCCCTTGCGCGAAAAGACAACTTAATTGGTCCAAATGTCCAAAAGGCACAGACACGGACCGGCGACAAGATTGCCAGGAAGCCTGCCAGGCCACAAAACCCAGGAGGGGGGAGGGCTGGCAAACTGAGAGATTTCCGGCTGGTTTCTTTCAGTGGGCCGCAATCAAAGGGACCCCTTCGTGACCCCGGCCCCTTAAGGGAAAGTGACCCAAGGCGCCGCGGCTCCGAATCCATTCGTTTTTGTGCGGCCAAACTCGTGGTGCGATCCTCATGCCGACCGGAACAGGAACCAGTCAGCGATCCCTTGCGCGCAAGGGGCATGAACCACATAGATCCCAAGGAACTGGTTTCTTCCGTTCATGGGACAAATGGGGACAGGAGGACCGAAAACAAAGCAGAAAAGATCCCCGCTGGGAGGGTTGCAAAGGGGATGTCCTTGGCATTTGCAACTTGTCCTCATCCAAGCTCGTGGTGGAATCCTGACGGCCACCAACACCCCGACAAAGGGCTAGCAAGAATGCTTGCCCCAAAGCATGTGTTGCAGAGGTGCTGGAGAATGATCTTGCGCTCAATGCGCTGTGGTCGGACCCCAGCGCGGGCATCTCAGAGTGAGCCAGGCAATGGTACTTTGCTTTTGAGTTTCGGCATGACATGCACGCAAAAGCACTCAGGATTCTGACCATTCCATGGCACGAGGAGTACATGCGAACGAGGCCTCGCGGCGTTGAATTTAGCGTAGCGGCTTCCCACGCAAGCGTGTTCAGCACGTGCTTGCAGCTGAGGCTTCTAGTTGGCTCTTTGCGAGTGACAGCTCGGAACCCCCTCCTCAAGTGCTCTGGATTGTTGCAGCATTTTGCACCCCCGCCAAAGGGGCCCGCCCGCGTTTTCGTTGACATGAGGCCTTTTGAAGTAGTCTTACGACTCCCGCTGGGCGGTCCAAATGTGTACGTTTTGTTGAGGGTCCTCTTTTAAACTTGGTGTTCATTGAGGGGCAAAAAGCAAAACCGAAATCCGTCTTGGGGACTCCAAACAATTGGTTTCCTTCAAGGTCATTGCCATGAAGGGCCAGCCCTGATCGGTTTTCCGACTTCTGCCGCCGCACGCCAGGTGGCTGAACCCGTTTTGGAACTCCCCAAAAAGGCACCAAGCACTAGGACGTCCAGCATTTCCAGACATTCAAGCCAAAGGCTTCAAGCAAGCTGACCTCGAATGTTTTTGGGGCGCCATTTTTGTGGGGACACACACACACACACCCGTGCACACGCGCACACGTTCCAGCTCTCATGTCTCGCTGCGCTCCGCTCAGGAGCGGGGCGAGGGTGCCGGCATCCACCAGTTCGGCCCGGACATCACCCAGCCGGAAGCCCCGAGAGCTCGAGGGCTCGAGAGCTCGAGCCCATGGGAGGGCCCATGGGCCACGAAAGAACACATGGACGGCCACGGGCAAGCTGGGGGTTCACCACGAATCTCTTTAATATAAAAAGCTGGTCCCTTGGCAAGAACAGACCCATCTGTTGGCTATGCTAGATAAACCAGACCCAACTGCAAGACAGGGCATCTCCTCCCACTTTTTTTTTCACATGTGGTCCCTTCAAAAGAAAATATAGTCTTCCAGTTCCCCGCAAACGTCCGGTTCCAGGTTAATTGGTGGGAGGGTATATGGAATTTGGCTCGTTCTTTTCGTCATGACTCGGACGACTCAGGGCCTTCTGCATGCGCGAGGGCATTGACCTGGTGATTCGCTCGCACCAGTTCGTGAGGCAAGGATATAAGGCGCGAGATGAGGGACCTGCATTCCTGCCCGCCTGATTTAGGGTAGAGTTTGCCTTTGTATGTCTTTGCCTCACTTTAGTTCATACACTTCAAGCTCTTTTTGGGGGAATGACTTCAAAGGTCCAAAAACGTCCATTTTAGTGGTAAATACAAAACGGTTGGTTACTTTGCTTGTTGCCAATCCACGCAGGACGCGAGCTGTGGGTACTGTATCTTTCTGGAAGCCTCAAGCCCTGACTTTTGAAAAGCGGAGCCGCATTGGAAGAACGATGGCAATTACCTCCTGTTTTGACGTCAACGCCGAAGAAATGTGGGAGGATATAAGGCGCGAGATGAGGGACCTGCATTCCTGCCCGCCTGATTTAGGGTAGAGTTTGCCTTTGTATGTCTTTGCCTCACTTTAGTTCATACACTTCAAGCTCTTTTTGGGGGAATGACTTCAAAGGTCCAAAAACGTCCATTTTAGTGGTAAATACAAAACGGTTGGTTACTTTGCTTGTTGCCAATCCACGCAGGACGCGAGCTGTGGGTACTGTATCTTTCTGGAAGCCTCAAGCCCTGACTTTTGAAAAGCGGAGCCGCATTGGAAGAACGATGGCAATTACCTCCTGTTTTGACGTCAACGCCGAAGAAATGTGGGAGGTTGCTTGATACCCCCCCCCCCTCGGAGCTGGTGGCTGATTTTCCTTTCCCTCGAATGACACACAAAACAACCCTTGGATGGAGAAAAGATGCAGGCACCAAATGATATACTTATGCGGGGTGCATCGGGCACAAACTTCCTTGAGATTTCTTTGGGAGGGAATGGCAACCTGAGGAAATATGAGGAAGTAGTGCGCCCTACCAAGCATGACCTACTGAATTCAGCGCTTGGGAAGCGTCAGTCGGGCACAGGTCATGCACGGTGGACACTTGATCACCCTTTTCTCCGCTCGCAGCTGGGATGCATTGCAGTGACCCTTCCAAAACAGGGAGCACGCAGCCCAGGAAATTATTTGCTGGACGATGGCGAGCCCTCCAACAACGCGCCCTGACGAATCCGTGGGGATGGCGAACAGGCGACAGCCATGAAGGTTCCTGTCTTCTTGACATAGTTGGTGAAATCTTCATTTGGGTGCACAGAAATATTCGCCAACCATGCTTGCCACGCTTGCAGCAAGAAGTTCTTTCCTTTCAGACAAAGATTCCTACCAAGAGATGTTGATGGCAGACATGCTCGCCCTTTGCTGACAATGTTCAGCTTCCATTTAGTTCAACATATGATCGCTTACATGGAAGTGCACAGAGCCCCTTTCCAAAACTAAGAGTCGTCCTCCAACAGTCGTTGCCAAGCTGGCTTTTTTGAGTCACAGCTCACGTCCATGTTGGAACGAAAGGGTAGCCGCTACAGTCGAGGCGAACAGATCTCATCCACGATTCTCCTTCTTATTGCATCACGGGGATCCGAATGGCACCCTTCGTCCCACATGGAAGCTGTTCTCGAAGGCTCGAAAATGGTCCAACCCAACAAAAGTAGGTGCTTGCGTGTTTTTGTTGTTTTTTCTCTTTTGTTTTTCGGCCCTGAGCACCCGTAAAACTCAATTGCCCAAAGCGAGTCGACCTTTCGACGATGTTCGACGTCTTGTGGTTTTCCATGTTTGGTCCATGTTTCGTCGTGGCCCCAAAAGCTGAACCTTTTAACCACTACTGTGGATGGCAAATGGACAGGACTCCTGCACTAGTTGGGTTGGATAACCCCTATAGATACTGAGATGCATGACTGGGATGGATAACTGGATACACCCCATAAACCCAAATGAATACTGGGATAAACACAATTAAACAAAGTCACCTTGGGGCAATATTGGGCAATGAAAGCTTTGATTTGCTTAATAATATGCTTTTTTTTTCCTTGTTGGTTTCAAAGGGAATTTAATCTATCACTATTTTTTCCAGGGGGCGAATAAGCAAGTCCCAGTTGCCCAGTGGCGCCCTGTGTTTTTCCTCCTTTTTGGGGAAGGGTTTCCCTTTAAAGTCAACCAACCAACAACGGATGCCCCTTTTTCCCTATGGCCACTGGGCTGGGAAATGGCGGGGCTGAGGATTCTGCCATGCTTTTGCTGGCCACGGACTTGAATGGCCACCTCCGAGTGCACCCCAAGCGCCTGGCCTTTCTGCCCGACCCGGCGCCGCCCGCGCCCAGCCCCTTGGGTCGAGGTGGATCGATTCGTGGGCCAGGGGCGGGAGCTTGGGATAGCCTGCTGCATACTCAGTTCAATGCAGACCTTGCGACGTCTCTTGGTTTTGCACAGCTCACTTTGTGGTTTGCACTTTTGGCCCTTTGCTCAAAGGCGTCTTTTGGTTTTCACTTTTGGCTCCACTAGCAAAGTAAAAATCCCAAAAGGGGATCGCCTTTGATTCCCTAGGTTTGGGCGACTGAGCAAAACGTGTACAGTGGATGGTGAAGGCAGTGTAGACCGAATGTGTTTGCAGAGTTTGTGCACCATCTTGGCCTTTTTTTTCTCGAGCCCACTGACATGAGCACTCATCGGCACCATCCTTCTCAAGACTTCCAAAGTGATGATATCACTCTCAAGTAGAAAAAGTTTAAGGGACCATACCCCCAACAAATACAGTATACATGCGCCAGCGCATTCAGACCACCTTGCCGGAGAATTCCATAATTAGGTCTCGGCACTTCGTTACATCCTGATTTAGTGATCTTGGCATCTCTAGTTCAACATAGTCATGCTTTGTCATCCCCTTTCTTTGGTCAACCGGTCTGCCGGGTTGTTGGAAGGGAAACCTGGAAAGGCCATTGAGCAAGCGAATGGTTGACCAAATTCCGACATATTCCGACCTAGTCCCAAGGCTTGGGCAAGGTCTGTGGCGTCGGAGGTCTTTGGCCCTGTATCAAAGTCAATCGAGGTCCAAATCAGGATCGGTATACCTGCTGCGGATGGACGCAATCCATTTCGCACCACCGTTCCGAAACCGGGGAATGATTGCCCGGTAAATACCGACGAGCATTGGTATCCCATGTGCCGCTTAGGTGGTGCGAACGGATTTCGTCCATCCACAGTGGGACCGGCAACGTTTGCCTATGAATCGTGCATTTGGAACGCTAGGGCGCGGTAGGTTCCCTCAATTGCAAGCTAACAAAGCATACCCAACCACAAAGCCATGGTGTTTGCTTGGAAGCCTATAGAATCGTTGTCCTTGCTCCCTTGCTTGTGCAAGCTCAAATTGGCATACACAAAGTAGCATCATTTGGTGAATTTGAGGGGCGCGTTGGCAGTTTTGTCAGAACTCACTTGAGAGAGATTTGCCTCAGGATGAAATTGTGCCACATAGCCAGTGCCAATTGTTGTTAGTTAGCCCAAAGGGACAAGAAGAGGACGGGTAATTGTTCAAGTTTCCAGACCCCTTGTTCAGCATCCAGTTTCACAATTCGAGGGACACCTGTCCGGATTGTTTATGAAATTTGGTTGACGTTTTTTTGTTCCCAGCACCGGACTCCCATTTGGGCAAAGCCCATCGCTCGAAGGTCGCTGGGCGGTGTTCGCGCAACCAGCTGCAATTCAGCCTTCACCAAGCTTCTATTTGGTCTGCCTATTTTGGCGAGCTCACCTGGGGGTATAATGATACATGTTCTTTGCTCGGATCCCTTAAATCAAATTTTGGAAGTATAGTACAGTCTGCAGATTTGGCTGACATCCCCGCCTGGATGTCAACCCAGACTTGTAGGTCTTGTGCCTAAGAGGCGACGTTTGGGTTTCATCCCCCTTGGCAAAGAAGGTACTGGAACCCTGATGGTCGGCTCTCTCCTCATTCCAAGAGCCCTCGACCGTGCCCTGGGCGGGTTGGGGCGGGGTGTGTATGCTTGGACTAAGTTTGTGTCCCCTTCGAATTCCCGAGCTTTGGTCTCAACGAATTGCCAGGGATAAATAGAACAAGTGCCTCAAACGCCCCAAGGTATGAGGCAGCTTCCAAACAATTTGGCCGCCCCTTAGTTTTGGCCATGCTTGGATGCCCCCGATTGTTTGGTACCGGGCGGGTGGACAGCGGAATGGGTACCAAATGGCCCACGGATGTTTTTGCTTGTGTTTTTTTTGGTTTTGGTTTGTCCCAGTGGGTCCAGGCAAGCCACTGTGGTAGGTAACCAACAATTGTCCTTCTGGTGTTCAAAGGGTGGTTTGCTTGGTTACCCACATTCAGGTAAATGGAATCACTGGGTGTGCCACAGCACCTTTACAGGACAAGTCGTCCTGTATATTCTAATCCACCTGAGTCATGTGGCTGTGGGTCAACACCAATGGGATCCCATTTTGGGGTAGGTGCCCACCCATTTTAGTCTATTTTAGTGGGGATTGGGATGTTCACTGGGGGTACGATTTGGATTTTGACCCATGGCAATATCATGGGTTTCCCTTGCGTCCGTTCTGACCCATCAGCCGATATGCGTTTTCTTCCCAACCTCCTTTTCGGCGCACGGCCTAGGCAGAGCTTTGGGGAGTGCTGGCATTTCCTGGCCACTGGTCAGCGCGCAAAACGTGCAAAGCCCAGCGTGCCTCAGCTGCCAATGGCGAAAGCACTTTTTTCGAGTGCACTGATCACAGCCTCACAGTCGCACTACAAGTTTGAAGAATCTCCGGGCGAATCCAGTGGGTAGTCAGAGCAAGTTTCATGTAAGTTGCACAGTTGGTGCGCAAAACAAATTTTACATGACACTGAGGTCACTTTCCGCCGCAAGCTTTCGGAGTCATCAGCAAGGCATTAGCCTTCACCAGTGCTGGCCCACAGCGGTCCGTAATGAAAAAGACCAGAGCTGTCGACTTTGCTTCTGATGAAGTGGATCTCTAACATTTTTTTCCGGGGGAGATGTGTTTTCCCCACGAACCAGTAACAAGTCAAGTTGTCAAGTTGTGGCTGCAGCCTTTCCGGCTCCTTGATCGGACGTTCGCGAAGGGAGCCTTGGCAGGTCTTTCTTAGCGCAGTTGGATGATATCTAGGGGGCTGCAGCTTGGGTTGCGGATACGCTTCGAAGGGATGGCTACAGCTGTGCAACGATCCGCGTTCTCTGCCATGCTCTGTGCGCTTCGGCCGACGGTTTGAAGCACTCGTTTTAAGCTTTCACGTGCGAGGTCGATTTCGTCCCCGACCTCCCCCTTGCAGATTCACGAATTGTTTTCTGGCCGCCACCACCTGTTTGGACAGGCTTGCGGCTGATTATGAGGTACCGCTTCGGATCTCTGGACCGGTATGTGGGAATGCCTGCACCAGGCTTGCAGCTGTTCATTGAAGGGGTTCAGACCATGTTTCAGGCATTGCTTCAGGTATCATTAGTATCATTCGCTGTTTGCTAGCTGAAAACTACTCCAATTCCCGTCAGCTTTGATCGTCAAGGTGATTCTTGCACTCCCAGTTGTCGCTGCGCTCTATGCTATGGCAAGTGCTTTGCCTGAGCTCACCTTGCGGCGGCAGCTGGGCAACATTGTCATTTGAGACGCTGGAGTTGAGGATGCGCGAAACCCTATGTACCTAGGCTAGATCTGGGGTAGACTGAGGATACATTTTACATTTTACCAGTGACTCAAAGCGAAGCAAAAATAAAAGTTACATTCTATAACTGGGCCCAATTCTAATCATGTACTGTGGATGGACGAAATCCTGCACCACCTAAGAAACCCGGGAATGATGATTCCACTGTCAATACCAATTTTATGGTTTCGAAGTGGTGTAGAATTTTGTCCATCCACAGTAGCTGTCCTTGCCTAAGGCCTAGGTTGGAGCATTGCAGTGAGCTTTCGCCGAAATGCCTGGGTTCAAGCACGTCAGGAGAGAGGGAGAGGTTTCCACGAGCAAACGAAATGAGAAGCGTAGGAGCGAGATCGTCTCAACATGTGCGTGCAGCTTGGCAAGTTGCTTTCCAGATTCTGCTTGAGTTGTTGGGGTCATTGGACCCGGTAGCACATGCAATCACAGCCAGTCCAACGAACGAGTCGTTGCAATGGCGGTATTTGCTGTGCGCCATGTTTGGCAGTCATGCCCAAGTCAGGACAGAGGGTGGGCTGGTCTTGAATAGAATGCTTAGAACTGTCCACTTTTCTGAGAGAAAAGCCTTGGCCCCTCGAACTGTGTTGGCTTGCTTTGCACCCACCAAAGTGTCGCAGATTCGTTGCCACACCGCTTGACATCGAGCTCAACAGCACAACCCTGCACCAGAGAGCTTGGCAAGGCAATCCAAGTCGCTATGTTTTTCCTTGGCATCTTCAAAACTGGTGGGTGGGCAAGCCCGCAAAAGAAAGTCCACCACAGGGGTCGCCAGCTTGAAATCATGTCCATTTGAGCATGAGAGCCTGAAGACTGCCTTTGGGGTACAAGTGACGCGTCCTCTATGTGAAGCAGGGTTTGCCCGAACCTTCAAAGATGCCCAAGCGTCAAGTATTCTGTAATGTTCCGTTTCGGAAATCTGTATTGCTTGACACGAAAGCTTCCGCAGCAACAGCGTGAAGGGTGTGCAGGTGTTTTTTTTCATGAGGGCAAGAGCTATTGCAGAGGAGACCCAGGTTCAAGTCCGATTCTGGGACTCGAGTTGGCGCACGAATCAGGAGGGGGCCCCAGCTTCAAAAGCAGCCAGGCCGATGTGACTGGGCTGCAGAAGGTTCAATGGGCGTTCTTCTGTTGGCTTTTTGCGAGACGGGGGTTTGCAGCGATTTCCCATGAAGCACGTGCGAAATACCCTCCCGTCGACTGGCATGGAGCCTGACTAGGGTTCCCTGCAGCATATCCTCTATTCGGGACCTACTGGGTTCCGCAGGGGTTCCATGTTCAAACGGGGTCGCTGGGTGGTTCATGTGCTGGTCTTGAGGCACCTGATACTGGTGGCGGGCCTTGCAGGCCTTGCGCTCTTGAGGCGACGCCGGCTGAGCGCAAAGTCGGTTCGCTGGTCGGTTTTAGTGTTGGAGTTCTAGAAGGAAGTCAAAAGGAGATGGACAGTAGCTTATCCCTATGCTTCCTCGACTATTCTTTAAATAGCCTCGACCATTTAAGAAATGAAAGGCTATAAAAGTAATGTCCCTTGACCATTAAAAGTAGGTCTAGACAAACTTGGCCAACTTGAGACGGCTGGCTCCTGACATCCCGGCGCGCTTCTGTGCAGTGAGAGGTTGAAGAACTTGATTGCTGACGTTTATGAAATAAGCTAGTATGTGTTAAAGTCGCTTCATCCCGTTGTAGTCACACGCCGTCACCATGCTGTGTCAATTTGGCTTGTCCCTCACATGCCTGTGCGTGCTTTACCACTTCTTGTCCACAGCTCCACAGAGTCTGATCGCGTGTTGTTTGTTGATTGTTAATCGATTTCGAAAGAAAATGAGGCGTGGACAAACCATGACAACCGTGGAAAGGAAGGTTTTAGTGTGGATAGTACATTTAAAAGCGTGGACAACCATACCCCCAGGAGCCCACAACGCATGCCTGATCGGCAGCGATGCCCCGAAGCCAGCAAGTTTGCAGCATTTTCAAAAAGCCGGACTTCAGTACCAACATCCGAACAATCGATGCACGCATATACGGTAGGCGGGGCACCCGGCGATTTTGAAAAGTGATTCGACCACACAGTTGGCAAGATGGGGAATGAGTGGCTTGGGTGCAGTCATTTGCAGCTGGGAGGATGAGGGCGGCGTGACTGTCAGTGACCTGACCCTAAGCAATTCTTGGGCAACAAACAGCATGATTTGTTGGATATTCAGGGCCCGCAAAAAAACAGTCTTTCGGCAAAAAGCAGTCTAGCGACCTCGACCATTCTTTTAATGGCCTTTGGAACCCTAGGGTTATTTTTGTTCGAGGTGCCCTGATTAAATTATTTGACCCTGTGTTTTGTGTCCGTTGCAGTGCTGACTTTGCGGCCTGGTGTTTTTTTGGGTGCCCTGTCAGACTCGACATCGTTGGTCGATGTACAGGTTGGTGAGTCGCATGCGTTGGGGCGTTGGTCCCTGCCAGAGGAGCGGAAGGGATCGACACCACCCCCAGTCAAGAACTACTGTGTTCCCCATACTTGTGAGCACAAGCGAGGTAGTTGAAGTCTGTTCATCGGTGCCTTGATCGGTCCCGAGAGGCCAGAAACGGCGAGATCGCTGCAAGCAGGTGTACTACCACCATCGCTGCAAGTTCCCAAGAGCTATCCAAAAAGGCACGCCAGTGGTCAAGCCGAACCAACGAAACAGGGCTTCCAGTGCCAATTCCAAACAAAGAGCCATGGGGACACAGCCCACTGCTCCGCTTGCC
The DNA here is from genome assembly GCA_963377175.1 of Effrenium voratum. Classification (NCBI taxonomy): domain Eukaryota; class Dinophyceae; order Suessiales; family Symbiodiniaceae; genus Effrenium; species Effrenium voratum. Next base: position 758,697 of record CAUJNA010001046.1, read on the forward strand.
ACGTGTCATAGGAAAGTTCCGCAGACCATCTCAGAAGGGCGCCGGCTGGTGAAGATCGGGGAACTGATCGACGCGTCGCCGGCACATTGGGCATGCAAGAGAAACGGCGCGCTTGCGCTTTCTGAGCGCAAAGGGCATGCTCAGGGCTGCTGCAAAGATTCACATGGCAGGTAGCTGAAGAAATGAAAGAAATGAAGTTTGAGGAGGCAAGATCAGGAGGACAAGTTGAGTTGCAGACATGGCCCCGCAAATGCAACATTTGCTCTGATCTTGTTGTGCATTTGTTTGAGTGTGAGTACTCAGTACTGCTTTGTTGGGTTCTCTTCAACACCGGCCCAAGGGCACAGCTGCTTTTGACACAGGAGCCGAAATCCGTGAGAAGGGCAAGCGGCACCGGCAAAAGCTGCGGAGCCATGGCCAGATCGTTTGGGATAACGGTGTCTTTAAGAACACGTGAGCCACAATCAAAACCCGGTAGATGAATGAAGGTTAGTAAGGGATGATCCCAACCATCAATAGCTGCGGCCGCCTCGTATTTGTTTTCCATGGCTCTGGGTGCACCATTTTTGTGCCTGGTTTTGATTATGACTCACGTTTTCCATTTGTCAACTTCGCATATAGGGAACATGTTCCACGTGGTCCAAAGCTGCTTTGACTTGCCTCAACCTGAGTGGGAAGTCAGCTCAGGAAATGGTCTCAAAGAGGTCCACAGGAAGCTGAAGGCGCGTCAAGTGCCAGTGCTCACAGCTTTTGATTCGGTAAGGGGGCAGGCGGTGGAAAAGTCCTTGAAATGCCACCGAAGCGCACGAATCATGGAAGCAGAGCGTGTCAGCACCAAAGGTACGTATGGCAGGATCACTGAGTCTGGCGGGTTCATCGCTAGACGCTTTGCTGCATAGGGTCATAGAGTGTGAGTGCATGCAGCGCGGCCCATTTGCTATGCTACTTACTCTCCTCCGGATGTGATGGACCTGAGCTCACAGCAGTAACCTGAGCTGAGGTTGGCTGCCGAACGTGTTCATGGACAACGGCCACTTGGGCTCATGCCGTGCTTCGCTTGCGCCAAGAGATGGGCTCCAGAAATTTTGTCCACACAACCAGACACATACTTCCATGTTCTGAAATGTTGCTTTTGTTTATTGTTATTATGATTGCCCTTTGGTTTCTAGTGAATCAATTTCACACTGGCAATCGTTTTGCTACTTTTTCTCCAGGGGCGAAGAAGCAAATGGAAGCCAGCTTGTAAACGTAGCTGAAGCCCAGGCATTTGGAAAGAGCCCTTGGTATCTGATGACCTCGCCATTCTCTTTGACACCTTCGGGCCAGACCTCCAGACCGAATTGATGACGCTTGGCCTCTGGGTTCTGAGTTCTGAGTGAAGCGTCTTAGAACCCCTTTCAGGTATTTGTCGATCTTTTTGCGGGTGAAAGGGAGGCCTTTCTTTCATTCTTTCACGTGCAAGGCCTGTTGTGGTTTACGCCTCTTGGCAGCAGGTGCCTGCTTCCATTTGCTGAAATGATTTGTTTTATTACGAAAATCATATCTGTTGGTTGTAAAGGGAATCGATTTCACTACTGGACATACTTTCTTATTGGGGCTTAAGCAAATGGAAGTCTGGTTCGGAGTTGCTTGTGCGCTTGCCTGAGTGGAAGCAAGAGAACATGGGGCAGCTCACTTAAGCAGTTCGCAGTATTTCCAACGCAATGGTCATCTTGCATGTGTTCGACATTGTTTGACATGTTGTCGCCTGCTTCTTGCCTCGGGACTTTTCTGTGGTTGGGCAATCGCAAGAAGCCTTGGTGGTTCGCAGCAGTTTCGCAGCCGTCCGTTTAGGTTCTTAGATGTTTAGTGCTAAACCACGAAAAAATAAACTTTTAGCAGGGGATCTGAGGACAGCCCGTGTTGCTCATGCTCCATGTTCAGGCTTTGCAGAAGGCCTTCGTAACCACAAGCCTGCCGCAAATCACCATCATCTTGGAGGCCATGGCGATTGCTCGACACAGCTACGAGGAAGCCTACCAGGCTGGAGGGACCGATGCGCCAAACTGCCCTCAGCTTTTTATGCCCGGCGTGGCCACTTGACTTTTCTATGGGAATACGGAATACGTCCAAAATCCATGTCCCCAGCACATTCGCACAGAATTTAACAAAGGGTTTTTTAAAGGAACATTCATCTCAAGATGTGTGATTCCACAACTTGTAGGGGACGGCGACATGGTTCCTGTCGCGTCGTTGCAGGTCATGGGCGAGCAAGGGGCCTTGCATTGTCAAGAAGGATCTGACGATGAGGCTCGACATGTTTTCATTCAATGCTTTCGGGCCAAAGAAACAGGTACACGCCTCAACACGTGGGGTTCGATCAATATTCCGTTCGACCCAAAATGACCATGGGTAACTTTCCCATGTGATGGACATATCATCTTTTTGGTGGTTGTTCTCCAACTTGTTGTTTTGACGTAGCAGCTGGCAAGGCTCTTTGTGCATCAGTTCCGAAGACCTTGGGGTGCCGATTTCTGGCTTTCACGTTTCGGGCGTGAGGTGGTGGAGTTTGGCTTCGCGCTGGCCTTGGCCGCGCAGCGGGTCCCAAGGCAGTGCTACCTGCGGCTAAAGGAGGGCCTGGAGATGCATTTGGGCTCTCTGGGTGGAGAGCGCGTGAGGTTGTTGTCATGGGCCTCTCACCGGCATGGCAAAGATTTGGTCAGGTTTGTTGATGACGTTCTCCTGGTGGCGTCCCCTGCGAAACCCATCGAATTGATCAACCTTTGGGTTTTTGGGTTTGTGGTTCCTGTGGCTGGTCTAAAATCAAGCTTTCAGACGTTTGATGTTTCGTTGGTGTCTTTTTTGTGGAAAGCCAAATCGAGCATAGTTAATCAAGACTTTTGAGGGTACCCTGCTTCAGGTCAGTTAAAGAGTAACCAACAGGACATCCACTATGATGCAGGGGTCCCGCTACCCAAGAGTTGAGCCTGAAAGAGGGCCCCGAAGGAAAATGGTCTTCGGAGTCACTTTCAGTCCATGGTAGGTGGGATCCAAATCAGAGCTGAATACTAAATGCCCAAGCTAAATTCACATGCCCACAACATCACCACCCTGGAACCACTTCATCCCCACCCCGGAAAACCAGCCATTTCGAACAGAAATTCCAGGGGGTTCATGACAAACCGACCCGGACACACAGGGCTCCTCAAAAGATACATTTTGCCCATTTGAAACATGGCTTTTCCACCAATCAAAGGGAAACCACCATTTACAAGGCAATGTTCGGGTGTTTTTCATGTAAGGATCCCTGACACACATACCCTGAACTGCTTGAGGCCTGCTGGGAGGCCGGCGCCAAGCTGCCAGACCTGCTGGGCCTGCCGCCCAAGGAAGTGCCCACGGAGCTGGCGGAGCACGCGACTTGCCCTTGGAACTACTTGGAACTCTTGGCCTTCGCTGTGGTTTTCGTAATTCTAGGGGTACCTTCCATTTCCATTCTTTCCAGGGATCCTTCTTTGGAAGCCATCAAAAGCCCAGGGGAAACGGCCGGTGTTTGAAAAGAACAATGGTTGAAAAGAAGGGGGAATCAACCCCTAGAGTAATGGATGTTCTTGTGTGTCCTTGTTCCCTCAACATCCCTAAAATGCGTCCTGTTCTTGTTGGTTCTTGTTTCCTAAAACAAGTTTCCCTGAATCGTCTTGTTTGATGTTCTTGTTCCCTGCAAATGTTCCCTGAATCTTCTTGTTTGATGTTCCTTCATGCCCCCTTGCGCGTTTAAAGGGTGCTCCTGTACCTTTTCTTAGGGGGTCACTGGCTTCCCCCCAATCAAAAGTTGATCAACTTGCTGGTGGTTTCCATTGAAACGATGGCCACTGTTGGAGGCCACTGTTGGAGGTTCCCTATGGCCACTGTTGCAGGGTCCCTTTAAGGGGCGATGGCCACTGTTGGAGCTTTCCTTTAAAGGGCGATGGCCACTGTTTGTTGGAGGTTCCCTGTAAAGGGCGATGGCCACTGTTGGAGCTTTCCTTTAAAGGGCGATGGCCACTGTTGGAGGTTCCCCAAAGGGCGATGGCCACTGTTGCAGGGTCCCTTTAAGGGGCGATGTCCTTTAAAGGGCGATGGCCACTGTTGGAGGTTCCCTGTAAAGGGCGATGGCCACTGTTGGTTGGAGGCTCCAGTTATAGGGCGATGGCCGCTGTTGGAGGTTCCCTAAAGGGCGATGGGCACTGTTGGAGGTTCCCGTTGAAGGGCGATGGCCGCTGTTGGAGCTTTCCTTTAAAGGACGATGGCCACTGTTAAAGGTTCCCTTTAAAGGGCCCCTTTAAAGGGCGATGGCCACTGTTGGAGGTTACCGTCAAAGGGCGATGGCCGCTGTTGGAGGTTCCCTTTAAAGCGCGATGGCCACTGTTGGCGGTTCGCTTTAAAGGATGATGGCCACTATTCGAATTTCCCTTTAGAGGGCGATGGCCACTGTTGGAGGTTCCCTGTAAAGGGCGATGGCCAGCCACTGTTGGAGGTTCTTGTTAAAGGGCGATGGCCGGTGTTGGCGGTTCCCGTTAAAGGGCGATGGCCACTGTTGGAGGTTCCCTTTAAAGGGCGATGGCCACGGTTTTTTAAGGGAAATGGCACGGAAAACCCACACTCACACCACCTAAACCACGCAGAAATGGCCTAGAACGGCTGGGGAAGATCTGCCTCTCCCACCGAGCTGTCGGTTTCGAGGTTTGGTCCTCCTGTTCCACGCTCGCCGCGGAAAAGTCCAACCGCCTGGTGAACGGCTGGCCGCTGCCGCTGGTTGAGGCCCAGGTCTTTGAGGCGGGGCGATGGAATCGACGCAGCTGAAACGGGCGGGTTTGGGTTTTTGGCCCCAAACAGGTGGGCAACAGGGAACAAGTTGGGACATCGAAAATGAATGTTCTGTTTTATGAGTACCCTTTAGTGGAAGAAAAGGGGGGAGCAAGTTGGGAAGTCGAAAATCCAGGTGCTGTGATGAGCACCCTTTCTGGGGTTGGGGAAAGGCAAACCAATACAAACAACGCCAGTTTATGGGGATCCCCTATTCCCTTTTTGGTGAGTAAACACGCACATGGACCAGTCATGGAACCCCGCAATTGTGGGTTTCCATGGTGGAACACCCACCTTGAATTGAAGGGAAACCAGGGGAAAAACACCATGTTGGGGATCCGTCCCCATTTTTTGACACGTACGGAAATGTGGGATTAGTCAACTCTGCGTTTTGAAAACGGGAGGGAGCAGGGGCGGGGGCGGGGTTTGGTAGCTGTTTTGTTGGGATGGGAAATAGTCCGCCAGGGCGGCCCTCGTTCCCAAGCTGAGCCGTCAAACCATTGCCAGGCTGACCTTGTAGCTGTTTTGCCCCTGGATTTCCTCCATCTCTTTGAGCCAGAAAGCCATTGGTTTCCGGGAAGTCTGGCCAAGCCGGGGTCGCAAAGTGCTGCGAGAGATTTGCGCCGCCAAGCTCCCGGAGTCCTGGAGGTGAGCTTCTTCTGATACGAGGTGCTAACTTTCTTTTACGCATCAGCTTGGAGGTCAGCGAGCATTGAGTTCCGTGTTCAGAATGCAAGGCGCGTTGGTTTTGGAAGTAGGGTGTCCCCTCATTTGTTCTAAACCCACCAAACCCCAGTTTTTTTATTTGCGGGGGGGGGGGGTTACACCCGTGTTTCCCCTGTTCGGCGACTTGCCAAGCGCTCCGGATCGAATCCAGGCGAATCAGCTGCAGTCGTTGATCCAACTGGCGGATGACATGGACCTTTGGCGGCCCTCAGCCCGTAGCGGTGGCCAGGCTTTGCCAGGATGTCCTTGGACGCTGGGCAGATTCCATGGAAATAAAGGGCGCTTGTCGAAGGTGAGAACCCCCTGAGTTCTCTTCAAACAAATTCAAACAACATACCGGCAGAAAGGACAAGCCCGAATGTTCGGACGTGTTTTGATACATGGTTTTGTTTGCTGATAGCTGATTTGTTTCTCCTGTTTGCTGGCGAAAGCAGTCCCGGCCGTGGGGGGGTGGTCAGTCTTTGTTGGGGAGTTTCAAATTTGATTAGGCGGCATATCAATATTTTTCTGAGTGGTAGTCTGCAAGCAGTTGCTCACTTCAAAGGATTCCTCCTTCAATTGGGTGTTGACTTGTTTTGTATAAGCTCTGCCAAGCAGCCAAAAGGGGGCGAGTCTGGTTTGTTCAATTTTCTCATGACCGCCTTGACTCCAGACCGCATTTTTCATGACCCAACTGTTCAATTGTTGCACAATTCCATGACACTCTTGCTGCTTCACACTTTCTGAGGACGAATCCTACTTTGTAGATTCGGCATTCATGAATCTTGCCGCCTGGCCACCTCCACTGATTCAGAGCCCTGGGATGAATGGTCCTGAATTCCCTAACTGTCACTAGTTATCAATACTCGCTACTAGGCTGGGCCTGGCAACAAGCCACAAACCCACCAATCACTTTAGAAAAATTCCACGATTCGACAAAGATCAAGGGCATTTGGTATGGGCTTTGAAGGCATGGATGCTCATATGCCAGCACTGCAGTCATAGCAGAATATACAGTACATACCGTACAAGTGAGTGGTATGTGAACTCTTCTGCAGAACCCATACCTGCAAATACGCCCTTATAATTGAGTGGTATACCAGATCCCTACCTGCACCCATAGCCTGAAAACGGCCCTTGAAAAGCTGCTAATTCCCATACCTGCACATACCCTTATATCTGAGTGGCATGTGAGCTCCACGCAACACAAATCATAGCCTGAAAAAAACCTATCAGAGAGCTCCATGCCCGCACAACCTGCGCCCAACAACGGGCTCTTGAACAGATCCAATCTTCATGGGGGCTGTGGGGGAGTCGACCCTGAATAAGGCCTTCTTAAGGGCGTAATTTGGGATCCCTCCCCCCCCTCCCTCCCCCCCAGCCCCCATGAGATCTTTTGGTCGCGCCGAAAACCGGGGCTCCAAGGACCGCCTTGCTGAGCTCCGCGCACCGCTCGCATCCCTCGGCCTCGGCGCTGCGCCGCTTCCTCGCGGAAGCCTTCCAGGCGCCGCTGGAGCATGTGGAGGCGGTGAGGCTCATCCGGTACCGCCCGGGGGAGGCGCGGGTGGCGGGTACGATCACCCTCCCGACCACCTCAGCTGCAAAAACGAAAGAGGACCTACATGTTACAAACAAAACGCGCAGCCAGGGGAAAGGAGAAACACCCACCACCCACCATCAGGAAACCTACGTGTTACTAAAAAAACAAGAAACAAGAAGAAAGCGAGGCCTGAGATCCCCCAAAGAAGAGATGAGATAGTTGAGGGTTGACTGGATCTGAAACGCAAACTGAAACGTGTGTTTGTTCTGTTTACCCCAGATTCGGGGCAAGAACAATGAGGGGTTTCTGGTGTTTTTTTTCCTTTCACTCCAGAAAGGCGTGGGGGTTTTATCCCTGAGGCGCCGCTGAACAGCCGCAGCGACGCGCTGGCGTGTAGCGACACCAGCCTGTGGCTCAGCGGCCAACGCCTGGCGGTCGCCATGCTGCAGTTGTCCGCGGAGGGGGAGACCCTTGGAAGCCAGATGGCCATGGTTCAAAACCAACGGGATCCCATTTTGGGATAGGTGCACCACCCATTTTAGGACCGATTTTAGTGGGGATTGGGATGTTCACTGGGGGCTAAGCGGGGTTTTGACGCATGGCCAGATCTGGTCAGGTCAGCCTGAACTGGCGGTTGTTGGGGAATTTGAACCTCTGCTTGTAGAGGGGTAAATGGGAAACCCCTTTTGCCCCAAACCAAACCACCAACATGTGATTTTTGCATTTTTCCAGTCTAACTGTACCTCTCCATTCCTGTTCAGAAAATGGCCCAGGACAGGTTTGTAGTTTCTCATAAGCAACTTATGCGTGAACAGAATGGCGAATCCACCGGTATTTCCTTTATTTCATCTTCCGAGGTGCCAACTGCATGAACCATATTTGCTGGTTTAAGTCTGGTGGTTTGAACATGCTCAGTCATCCAGAGAAGCTCTCCCGGTGAAGCTCTAAAGATGTTTTTTGTGTAGGGAATCACGCGGTAGAGGTCATGTTTTGGAGAATCAACTATTCCACTTTTCAGTGGGGCATGTTTGGCTGTGGGTCAAAACCAATGGTACCATTTTGGGGTAGGTGCACCAC